>JBBBDQ010001383.1:157500-310000 GCA_037127315.1 Ascarosepion bandense | reverse complement strand
CTAAAATTTTAAATACAAATGAAAATAAAATTTAAAATGTAAAATTTGGAATTAAAATTAAAGCGTAAACAATGCTGGGAGCAAAAATTAATGGAGCTTAATTCATAATTGTTAAAAGTAATATTTGCAGGGGAAAGAAACAAAGAAAAAATGAATGGGGGAAAGTAAAAAAAGGGAAAGAAACGGACAAACGTATATATATATATATATATATATATATATATATATTCAATTGGAGTAGATAGACTAAACTATCGCCCGGTTCACACTCCACCCATGTCTATTGAACAGGTAAAGAGGCTCATCCCTTGTTTCCTGTTTAGGATATGGTTTCCGGCTTTCTCTTTTCAAATCTTTTCACTCTTACATAGACCCCTGCACATCAGTGGCATTACCGCCTTGCTCGGGGTGATATGATTAAAAATATATATATATATATATATATATATATATATATATATATATATATGTATGTAAATTTTTTTAAGCAGTATTTCATTTAAATATATTTCATTAAAAACAAACAATAAGGAATATTTTATTAATTTCTGATTGAATTTTTCCAGTATTCTTGCATGTTTTTTGTTTTTGTTTTGTTTTGTTTTTTTGCTGGAGGCAGTGAGTTCGGTGCCATACGTGATACACGCTTGGGCGATCATGTCTCGAAAGAGACATAACCGACTGGGCAGAAGATTATCCCGCAGTAGGTTGCCATTGCTTTCTGCGGTAGACAGGTTGACATAAAACTTTGCATTTAAATATATGGTTCTGTTATCATTTCGAGCTCCCACGCGGTGTGACGTCATAGAACCGCATTACAAATTTACGAACTGCGTTTGCTATTTTTGATAACTGTTATCGTTACTTAGTAAAGTTTTATGTCAACGCAAGAATAAATCGTCGCTGATGGTGGATGTTTTTGTGTTAACGTCCATGTAACCTCTCTGAAGATGGCTCAAGTGAGCCGAAAGCTTAGAAGCAACTTACTATAAAATTATCCAAATTTTGGAGAATTTTTGTTTTTATTTTCACCTGAAATTAAAGCCAAAATACGACATTTAGAACGGCTAATGATTAAACATAATAGACATTCATTGTCTCATTTATTTAACTGTATATGTCTAGAATATATATATATATATATATATATATATAATGTGTAAAATTTTGTCACTTAATTGCGGTCATACGACTTCGAATTTTCGGGAAGCCACCACTCTTATGTCTTCAATACTCAATACTTTTTTCAAACAACAGATTGAATATAAAGCCCTATCGCACCTAACTGTGAGATTTGACGAAGGTTAGTCTTTTTAAGGTCTACACGATTCATTCGTTTGAATCCTATCATTAATCATTGATCTGAGAAAAAAGATCGGTTACAGCTGATATTTTAGACATTTCTGCATCCGTTGCACGCCATGAATACTACCCAGACGTGCCTCGATTTGACGAAGCTATTTATGAACAAAAATCGAATTCTTAAATCGGACATTTTTTAGGATATATTCGGAATCAGCGGACTCGATTTATTGTAGAGTTTTATATTTTTTGTTTGGGAAGCAGACCAAAAGTTTTGTTTTATTTTTGTTAGTCAGTGTAAAATTTACTTTTCGTTATATCCCTGAAATTTTACAGTGAACTTCATTCACTGTTTGCGACGAAGCTAATTTTCCCCTGATAAAAAGTCTGTTTCTAATAAAATGTGGTTATATGCTGTTCTCAGTGGTTTTCATTCGTTTATTTAATAACCAAACTTGGCCTTGCCGTGCAAATCAGCATAACTCCATAGAATAATTGGCCAAGGTTAAATGTAATTTGCAAAAAAGGTCCAACAAAGGAAATTGACGTAATGTGCAATAAACTTTAACAAGAGAATGAAAAGAACAGCAGAAAATAATATTAAGAACGCAAACAATATATACAAGGCAAAAAACAGTAATTAGGCAGCAGTAATAAGGCAAAAGCAGAAGTAATAAAACAAAAACAACAGTTATAAGGCCAAAACAACAGTAATAAGGCAAAAGCAGCATGAATAAAGCAAAAGCAGCAGTAATAAGGCAAAAACAACAGTAATAAGGCAAAAACAACAATAATTAAGGCAAAAACAAGAGTAATAAGGCTAAAGCAGCAGTAATAAAACAAAAACGACAGTAATCAGGCCAAAACAGCAGTAATAAAGCAAAAACAGCAGTAATAAGGCGAAAACAACAGTAATAAAGCAAAAACAACAATAATAATTCAAAACAAGAGTAATAAGGCTAAAGCAGCAGTAATAATACAAAAACGACAGTAATAAGGCTAAAGCAGCAGTAATAAAACAAAAACGACAGTAATAAGGCAAAAACAACAGTAATAAGGCAAAAGCAGCAGCAATAAAACAAAAGCAGCAGTAATAAGGCAAAAACAATAGTAATAAGGCCAAAACAACAATAATAAGACAAAAACAGCAGTAATAAGGCCAAAACCACAGTAATAAGGCAAAAGCAGCAGTAATAAGCCAAAAACAATAGTAATCAGGCCAAAAGAACAGTAATGAGGCAAAAAACAACAGTAATAATGTAAAAGCAGCAGTAATAATGCCAAAACAACAGTAATAAGGCAAAATAAGAATAGTGTTAAAACATAAAAGAGAATACAAACAAGTAATCGCAGAAAATGTAGCCAATGTAATTGTTTTGGGATTTTGATAGTTGAGAAACAAAGTTCTTCAAAGAACATATCAATTCGTAAACGACACTAGTTTTCCGTAGTTTAGATTTTACAGATGAATTATTATGATTGATAATGATGTTTGCAGTTTTCAATATTTAGTTATAGATAATTAATTTGATTTTCTTGTTTGAAATCAAATCACACATGTCAAACGCGTCTAAAATATTTTTATTAATGAGCCTTGATATTTAATTTTTATTCCGACGTTTTAAAAAAAACATTTTTTCAACAAAAAATATAAATATTTTCCCCGTAATTTTGAAACAAAAACAAACGCAATGTTACACAAAACATCAAATCACATTTACCTAAAACAAAAGACAATAGATTTTTACTGTAATTTTTGAACAATTTTAAACATTTTTTTATATAATTATATTTTTATATAACCGAGTCCTACAACTAAAATGTTCTGAGTTGCACGGGCAACGCCGGGCTATGATGCTAGTGAGTTTCTAAACATAAGTTTTAAGATTTTCAGTGAGGTTTCTATTTAATCTTTTCAATTTGGATCAGTCATTGATGAAGTAATTTTGTGTGCTAATTTAATTTATCCAAAACTAGCAGTATGGCGTTGCTCGGGTATAATAAAAGCTTTAAAACTAATCCATGGTCCTGGAGCTCAGACTCTTTGGACGTTGGCACGAAAGACTAAAAAGCAATAGCTGTTTCCAGTTAAAGCGAAACCATAGACTGAAAGAAAAATGAATGGATGTAAGTCAAATTTTGATTCCTGGTATCGATATCATATATGTTTTTTTCGTTGTAAACTGAATTTTGAAGGCTAAATAAGTCCTCTGAGTAAATGGTGTCATGGCTGAGACTAAGAACTACAATTATACTTACTAAGGGCCAAACCTGAAGCAAAAACTAAAATAAAAGGGCTGAAAAAATACAGACATGCAAGCAGATAAACAGACACACATACAAACATCTTGCCTTTTATATATATATATTATCGATTTTTTTAACTATTGTAAGAACTGCAACCTTGAAACCTCTGAATATCGTTTCTTATGTCTTTGTCTATGAGTGTATCAAATTTGATTAAAATCGGACCACTCCTTCTATAACCCGATTTTTTCGATTATCAATTTTCGATATTTATCGGAGATACCTCGACACAAAACCTAGCTAAGAACACTCGCAGACGCTTTTAGTACAACTGTGTAAATTTTCAAGAAGATTGGTTCAGCCGTTTCGGAGTCTATAGGTAACGGACACACACGCACACACACACACACACACACACACACAGAAAGTTCCATTCATAAATAAGTTTAGATTATGTGTTTGATTTATCTTCTCTTGGGATGCCGATATTATGTTTGTTTTTTAGTTCTTTAGTGTCACTTATGAGTTTTGTTGGGATATGGTTGTGGATATTGCGTGGGGAACGATCTTCTAAACCTTTAAACTTGAGGAGATGTTTGAGATTTGAGTAGAGTTTTATCAATTTGTCATTTTCTAATTACCATAATGACTGGTGTAGAATTTCAATTTCGGATTTTTTTTGTTTAAATTTCAGTTAAAGATGACAAGTTGATGCTAGACTCAGAAATTAAATCTAGTCGTCTGTTAATGTGTGACTGCAGAAAATTATGTATTTTTCAGTGTTATTGGGAAGATATTTCCATGGTATAAGTTGTAGAGTTTGTTTTTTTTTGTAATTATTTGTTGGTATTTATATAAGCATTATAGTTACCTAGGTAGATATGACACATAGGTACCTAGGTAGATATGATATAGAGCTTTGTTATATTAATAATTTTCACGTATAATTTCAATTTCAGACTTTTTTGTGAGAAGGTTAAATTTTGGTTGAAGATTACAATTTGCCCCAAATATAGAAATTCCATCTAGTCATCTATTAATGTATGACTGCAGAAAATTATGTATTTGTCAGTGGTATAGGTTGTAGAGTTTTTTTGTAATTATTTCTTGGCGTTTTATATATTCATTATGGATACTTAGGTAAATACAATATAGTGCTTCGTTATGTTCAGGTTCAGTCAGGGGATTTTTTAGTATCGTATCATAGTTTCAATTTCATTATTTAAATGTTGAATTGCGTTTTTTCCTATTATTTGTTGTAAAACAACGTTTTATCCGAAATGCTGTAGTATACTTTCATTGATGGCTGCCGGTTTATGTAATTTAAAAAATGTGTATTTGAGCAACAAACTTTCTTTTATACAGGTTTCATTAAAAATTACAGACAAAGTATTATCATTACGTTTTTTATGTAATTTTTTCATATGTTCGTATAATATTAACATACACAAGACTATATATGCAAAAAATTTACACACACTTATTTACAAGTAAAAAAAAAATTATTCTTGATAATCGCTAAAAGTATAGCCAAAAGCGTTCGAAAGTACAAAGCCTTTGAATAAGTCTTATATAATTTGAGTTCAACAAAGAAGAAAATGATACAAACCCATAAAAATTATATGATAAACTTAATGATGATACCGTGTTTGTCATTTTTTATGAAACCTCCTCTCTCTTTCTCTCTCTCTCTCTCTCTCTCTCTCTATATATATATATATATATATATATATATAGATAGATAGATAGATAGATATTGCTTTATCTTTAAAGGTATTTTGAGTCTGTGGAGAGAAGTTTCCTTACCGATTAGAATCATAGATATGCAACATCATTTGTGTAGTGGCTCAGATTAAGAATTCGGAGACACGTGTTCGAATTCCACTCAGTTTCAGTACATTCACTTACGGAACAAATAAACTTGGTAAAACTATGAATTGATTTCTTCTCCTTCCCAGCTATAGGTTAAATAAAAGAACACACTAGATTCTATAACAAACAGTCTAGAAGGACAAGTCTGAATTCAAAAACTGTACAAATCGTCCCTTGCCCCTAATCCACACCAATGAGAATGGAACGAGGTAAACGATCTCTTCAAAACTTTTAAATTATATTGACGAATATAAATAGTTTCGATAAATTTTCATGAAAGAGATAGCTAATTATAGACAAGTTGAATAGTAAAATTTCGTTTAAAACCTACATTAATAAACAGAGATAAGAAAATATAATTAGTATTGACATGATGTTTAAAACCCCGAAATCGGCAATGAAGGCAGGACATCACTGAAGAGCTCCTTTAAGCACCAAAAATGTTTTTTTAATCGTATCACCCCGAGCAAGGCGGTATTGCCACTGATGTGCAGGGCTACATAAGAGTAAAAAGATTAAGTAGAAGAGAGTGAAGAGGAAGACGAACCAGTTAGAAAGGAGCAAGAGACGGATGGGAATACAGGTGTGATGACAATTGCAAAGGTGGAGAGAAAGGAAAGGATATACGGGGTGTTGAAAGAACTAGAGTCAAGTGGTTAATAGATGAGTATTGAGATTGCATTTAAATTCCTGGAGGTTGTAGCCGTCAGGAAAGCAAGAATAAGGAAGTGAGTTCCCCAGGCGGGAAGTGCGAGAAAAGAAGCTGCAGGAGTAGAATTGTCGGCTGCATTTGGTTGATCTAACTGTGAAAGGGCGGGACCCAGTTGCCAATCTGGTTGCACGAGTAAACACCTGTTGCAGAGGTACCAGTGACTTAAGTTCGTTGGAGCAGAAGTCATGAAAGTATTTATAGAACAGACAAAGGGAGGCCACATCTCGTCGGTGGGGATGTAGCTGTAGTCGAGCCGCCAAGTCGGTACCTATCACATTACTGATTCTCCTATTTATGAAAAGAAAATGGATGTCATTAATGGTGCTTATTTATTGTTAAAACGGGTTGCTGAAGGTGCAGTTTTTCAGAAGTCTCTTGGCAACTTCAGACGAGGGCTGGGCATTTATTTCGAACTACCATGTGGCCTTTATATGATTATTCACGACGAACACTTGTTTTACTTTCATGCACTTACACTTCCCCTAGTTAAAATACAAAACCTTGCATTCTGTATGAGTTCACTTATCGCTAGTGAGAGAGAATAGTCTTCTGTAATTTGATATTGAAATTGTAAATAGCCAAACTAAACCACGGACGCAAATATCGGCACGTGGATATAATTAAAAAAACGTGGCATGCTAGATATATAATTCTTTTTCTTTTTCTTATTTCGACGATAAACAAGAATGTCGCAAGAAAGCCCAACCCTCGCCCGATCTCTCTCTCTCTCTTTTTTTCATTTTTTTTTATTTACCGTTTTTATCTAAAATGATCACTCATTAATTAACGATTCCTCTAAAATAGCCACTCTCCAAAAACCCGTTCATTTAAAATAGCCACTCTTTAAATAGTCATTCCTTTATACTCAGCATTCTTCTGTAGAACCTTCACGTCTCCTCTTCATCTTTGAGGTGATCGACCAGCACTCACTGCCATAGAAGAAGACAGAATATCATATAGCAATTTGGTACTATTTTCTCGTGCGAGATTCTCTTATTTCCCAGTACTCTGTTTACCATTTGGTATTTTGTGTGTCTGCTATCAACACTGTGTCATCTGCATACCTTACGTTATTAAGATTGTGGCCACCTGATAGCTACTCACGAAATAACTGTTAATCTCAATAGAACCTTATAAATTCCTATTGATCTAGAAGAGTCACTCGCTAAATAACCATTCATGTAAATGTAAACCCTCTAAATAATTATTCCTCTAAAACAACAACTATCTAAATAACCGTTAATCTCAGTAGCCACTCTAAACATTGCTATTAATCTATAATATCCACTTGCTAAATAACTATTCATGTAAATGAAAACCCTCAAAATAATTATTCCTCTAAAATAGCGACTATTTAAATAACCGTTAATCTCAGTAGCCACTCTATAAATTGCTATTAATCTAGAACAGTCACTCGCCAAATAACCATTCATGTAAATGAAAGACCCCTAAATAATTATTCCTCTAAAACAGCAACTATCTAAATAACCGTTAATCTCAGTAGCCACTTTATAAATTGCTAATAATCTATAACAGCCACTTGCTAAATAACTATTCATGTAAATGAAAACCCTCTAAATAATTATTCCTCTAAAAGAGCAACTATCTAAATAACCGTCAATGTCAGTAGCCACTCTATAAATTGCTATTAATCTAGAAAAGCTACTTGCTAAATAATTATTTATGTAAATGAAAACCATCTAAATAATTATTCCTCTAAAACAGCATCTATCTAAATAACCGTTAATCTCAGTAGCCACTCTATAAATTGCTATTAATCTATAACAGCCACTTGCTAAATAACTATTCATGTAAATGAAAACCCTCTAAATAATTATTCCTCTAAAACAGCAAGTATTTAAATAACCGTTAATCTCAGTAGCCACTCTATGAATTGCTATTAATCTATAACAGCCACTTGCTAAATAACTATTCATGTAAATGAAAACCCTCTAAATAATTATTCCACTAAAACAGCAGCTATCTAAATAATCGTTAATCTCAGTAGCCACTCTATAAATTGCTATTAATCTAGAACAGCCACTTGCTAAATAACTATTCATGTAAATGAAAACCCTCTAAATAATTATTCTTCTAAAACAGCATCTATCTAAATAACCGTTAATCTCAGTAGCCACTCTATAAATTGCTATTAATCTATAACAGCCACTTGCTAAATAACTATTCATGTCAATGAAAACCCCCTAAATAATTATTCCTCTAAAACAGCAAGTATTTAAATAACCGTTAATCTCAGTAGCCACTCTATGAATTGCTATTAATCTATAACAGCCACTTGCTAAATAACTATTCATGTAAATGAAAACCCTCTAAATAATTATTCCACTAAAACAGCAGCTATCTAAATAATCGTTAATCTCAGTAGCCACTCTATAAATTGCTATTAATCTAGAACAGCCACTTGCTAAATAACTATTCATGTAAATGAAAACCCTCTAAATAATTATACGTCTAAAACAGCAACTATTTAAATAACCGTTAATCTCAGTAGCCACTCTATAAATTGCTATTAATCTATAACAGCCACTTGCAAAATAATTATTCATGTCAATGAAAACCCTCTAAATAATTATTCCTCTAAAACAGCAACTATCTAAATCACAGTTAATCTCAGTAGCCACTCTATAAATTGCTATTAATCTATAACAGCCACTTGCTAAATCTCTATTCATGTCAATGAAAACCCTCTAAATAATTATTCCTCTAAAACAGCAACTATCTGAATAACCGTTAATCTCAGTAGCCACTCTATAAATTGCTATTAATCTATAACAGCCACTTGCTAAATAACTACTCATGTCAACGAAAACCCTCTAAATAATTATTCCTCTAAAACAGCAACTCTCTAAATAACCGTTAATCTCGGTAGCCACTCTATAAATTGCTATTAATCTATAACAGCCACTTGCTAAATAACTATTCATGTCAATAAAAACCCTCGATATAATTATTCCTCTAAGACAGCAATTAACTACATAACCGTTAATCTCAGTAGCCACTCTATAAATTGCTATTAATCTATAATATCTACTTGCTAAATAACTATTCATGTCAATGAAAACCCTCTAAATAATTATTCCTCTAAAACAGCAACTATCTAAATAACCGTTAATCTCAGTAGCCACTCTATAAATTGCTATTAATCTATAACAGCCACTTGCTAAATAACTATTCATGTAAATGAAAACCCTCTAAATAATTATTCCTCTAAAACAGCAACTATCTGAATAGCCGTTAATCTCAGTAGCCACTCTATAAATTGCTATTAATCTATAACAGCCACTTGCTAAATAACTATTCATGTCAATTAAAACGCTCTAAATAATTATTCCTCTAAAACAGCAACTATCTAAATAACCGTTAATCTCGGTAGCCACTCTATAAATTGCTATTAATCTATAACAGCCACTTGCTAAATAACTATTCATGTCAATTAAAACGCTCTAAATAATTATTCCTCTAAAACAGCAACTATCTAAATAACCGTTAATCTCAGTAGCCACTCTATAAATTGCTATTAAGCTATAACAGCCACTTGCTAAATAACTATTCATGTCAATGAAAACCCTCTAAATAATTATTCCTCTAAAACAGCAACTATCTAAATAACCGTTACCCTCAGTAGCCAGTCTATAAATTGCTATTAATCAATAACAGCCACTTGCTAAATAAGTATTCATGTCAATGAAAACCCTCTAAATAATTATTCCTCTAAAACAGCAACTATCTAAATCACCGTTAATCTCAGTAGCCACTCTATAAATTAATATTAATCTAGAACAGCCACTTGCTAAATAACTATTCATGTCAATGAAAACCCTCTAAATAATTATTCCTCTAAAACAGCAACTATCTAAATAACTGTTAATCTCGGTAGCCACTTTATAAATTGCTATTAATCTATAACAGCCACTTACTAAATAACTATTCATGTCAATGAAAACCCTGTAAATAATTATTCCTCTAAAACAGCAACTATCTAAATAATCGTTAATCTCAGTAGCCACTCTATAAATTGCTATTAATCTATAACAGCCACTTGCTAAATAACTATTCATATCAATGAAAATCCTCTAAATAATTATTCCTCTAAAACAGCAAGTATTTAAATAACCCTTAATCTCAGTAGCCACTCTATAAATTGCTATTAATCTATAACAGCCACTTGCTAAATAACTACTCATGTCAACGAAAACCCTCTAAATAATTATTCCTCTAAAACAGCAACTATCTAAATAACCGTTAGCCTCAGTAGCCACTCTATAAATTGCTATTAATCTATAACAGCCACTTGCTAAATAACTATTCATGTCAATGAAAACCCTTTAAATAATTATTCCTCTAAAACAGCAACTATCTAAATAACCGTTAATCTCAGTAGCCACTCTATAAATTGCTATTGATCTATAACAGCCACTTGCTAAATAACTATCCATGTTAATGAAAACCCTCTAAATAATTATTCCTCTAAAACAGCAACTATCTAAATAACCGTTAGCCTCAGTAGCCACTCTATAAATTGCTATTAATCTATAACAGCCACTTGCTAAATAACTATTCATGTCAACGAAAACCCTCTAAATAATTATTCCTCTAAAACAGCAACTATCTAAATAACCGTTAATCTCAGTAGCCACTCTATAAATTGATATTAATCTACAACAGCCACTTGATAAATAACTATTCATGTAAATGAAAACCCTCTAAATAATTATTCCTCTAAAACTGCATCTATCTAAATAACCATTAATCTCAGTATCCACTCTAAAAATTGCTATTAATCTAGGACAGCCTCTTGCTAAATAACTATTCATGTAAATGAAAACCCTCTAAATAATTATACGTCTAAAACAGCAACTATTTAAATAACCGTTAATCTCAGTAGCCACTCTATAAATTGCTATTAATCTATAACAGCCACTTGCAAAATAACTATTTATGTCAATGAAAACCCTCTAAATAATTATTCCTCTACAACAGCAACTATCTAAATCACAGTTAATCTCAGTAGCCACTCTATAAATTGCTATTAATCTATAACAGCCACTTGCTAAATAACTACTCATGTCAACGAAAACCCTCTAAATAATTATTCCTCTAAAACAGCAACTCTCTAAATAACCGTTAATCTCGGTAGCCACTCTATAAATTGCTATTAATCTATAACAGCCACTTGCTAAATAACTACTCATGTCAACGAAAACCCTCTAAATAATTATTCCTCTAAAACAGCAACTCTCTAAATAACCGTTAATCTCGGTAGCCACTCTATAAATTGCTATTAATCTATAACAGCCACTTGCTAAATAACTACTCATGTCAACGAAAACCCTCTAAATAATTATTCCTCTAAAACAGCAACTCTCTAAATAACCGTTAATCTCGGTAGCCACTCTATAAATTGCTATTAATCTATAACAGCCACTTGCTAAATAACTATTCATGTCAATGAAAACCCTCGATATAATTATTCCTCTAAGACAGCAATTAACTAAATAACCGTTAATCTCAGTAGCCACTCTATAAATTGCTATTAATCTAGAATATCTACTTGCTAAATAACTATTCATGTCAATGAAAACCCTCTAAATAATTATTCCTCTAAAACAGCAACTATCTAAATAACCGTTAGCCTCAGTAGCCACTCTATAAATTGCTATTAATCTATAACAGCCACTTGCTAAATAACTATTCATGTCAACGAACACCCTCTAAATAATTATTCCTCTAAAACAGCAACTATCTAAATCACAGTTAATCTCAGTAGCCACTCTATAAATTGATATTAATCTATAACAGCCACTTGCTAAATAACTATTCATGTAAATGAAAACCCTCTAAATAATTATTCCACTAAAACAGCAGCTATCTAAATAATCGTTAATCTCAGTAGCCACTCTATAAATTGCTATTAATCTAGAACAGCCACTTGCTAAATAACTATTCATGTAAATGAAAACCCTCTAAATAATTATACGTCTAAAACAGCAACTATTTAAATAACCGTTAATCTCAGTAGCCACTCTATAAATTGCTATTAATCTATAACAGCCACTTGCAAAATAACTATTCATGTCAATGAAAACCCTCTAAATAATTATTCCTCTAAAACAGCAACTATCTAAATCACAGTTAATCTCAGTAGCCACTCTATAAATTGCTATTAATCTAAAACAGCCACTTGCTAAATAACTATTCATGTCAATTAAAACGCTCTAAATAATTATTCCTCTAAAACAGCAACTATCTAAATAACCGTTAATCTCAGAAGCCACTCTATAAATTACTATTAATCTATAACAGCCACTTGCTAAATAACTATTCATGTCAATGAAAACCCTCTAAATAATTATTCCTCTAAAACAGCAACTATCTAAATCACCGTTAATCTCAGTAGCCACTCTATAAATTAATATTAATCTAGAACAGCCACTTGCTAAATAACTATTCATGTAAATGAAAACCCTCTAAATAATTATTCCTCTAAAAGAGCAACTATCTAAATAACTGTTAATCTCGGTAGCCACTCTATAAATTGCTATTAATCTATAACAGCCACTTACTAAATAACTATTCATGTCAATGAAAACCCTGTAAATAATTATTCCTCTAAAACAGCAACTATCTAAATAATCGTTAATCTCAGTAGCCACTCTATAAATTGCTATTAATCTATAACAGCCACTTGCTAAATAACTATTCATATCAATGAAAATCCTCTAAATAATTATTCCACTAAAACAGCAGCTATCTAAATAATCGTTAATCTCAGTAGCCACTCTATAAATTGCTATTAATCTAGAACAGTCACTTGCTAAATAACTATTCATGTCAATGAAAACCCCCTAAATAATTATTCCTCTAAACAGCAAGTATTTAAATAACCGTTAATCTCAGTAGCCACTCTATAAATTGCTATTAATCTATAACAGCCACTTGCTAAATAACTATTCATGTCAATGAAAACCCCCTAAATAATTATTCCACTAAAACAGCAGCTATCTAAATAACCGTTAATCTCAGTAGCCACTCTATAAATTGATATTAATCTACAACAGCCACTTGATAAATAACTATTCATGTAAATGAAATCCCTCTAAATAATTATTCCTCTAAAACTGCATCTATCTAAATAACCATTAATTTCAGTATCCACTCTAAAAATTGCTATTAATCTAGAACAGCCTCTTGCTAAATAACTATTCATGTAAATGAAAACCCTCTAAATAATTATTCCTCTAAAACTGTAACGATCTAAATAACCGTTAATCTCAGTAGCCACTCTATAAATTGCTAACAATCTAGAACAGTCACTCGCTAAATAACCATTCATGTAAATGAAAACCCCCTAAATAATTATTCCACTAAAACAGCAGCTATCTAAATAACCGTTAATCTCAGTAGCCACTCTATAAATTGATATTAATCTACAACAGCCACTTGATAAATAACTATTCATGTAAATGAAAACCCTCTAAATAATTATTCCACTAAAACAGCAGCTATCTAAATAATCGTTAATCTCAGTAGCCACTCTATAAATTGCTATTAATCTATAACAGCCACTTGCTAAATAACTATTCATGTAAATGAAAACCCTCTAAATAATTATACGTCTAAAACAGCAACTATTTAAATAACCGTTAATCTCAGTAGCCACTCTATAAATTGCTATTAATCTATAACAGCCACTTGCAAAATAATTATTCATGTCAATGAAAACCCTCTAAATAATTATTCCTCTAAAACAGCAACTATCTAAATCACCGTTAATCTCAGTAGCCACTCTATAAATTAATATTAATCTAGAACAGCCACTTGCTAAATAACTATTCATGTAAATGAAAACCCTCTAAATAATTATTCCTCTAAAACAGCAACTCTCTAAATAACCGTTAATCTCTGTAGCCACTTTATAAATTGCTATTAATCTAGAACAGCTACTTGCTAAATAACTATTTACGTAAATGAAAACCCTCTAAATAATTATTCCTCTAAAACAGCAACTATCTAAATAACCGTTAATCTCTGTAGCCACTTTATAAATTGCTATTAATCTAGAACAGCCACTTGCTAAATAACTATTCATGTAAATGAAACCCTCTAAATAATTTTTCCTCTAATACAGCAACTATCTAAATAACCGTACATCTCAGTAGCCACTTTATAAATTGCTATCAATCTAGAACAGCCACTCGCTAAAAATTGATTTATATAAATGAGAATCTTCTGCATAATTATTCTTCTAAAACAGCCACTCTCTAAATAACTGTTAACTTCAGTAAATACTTTTTTCTTTCTGTGTCTTCTCGAATTTCCCGTTCTTGTTTATATAGTTATTCTTCTTAAGGCCATTTCAGACTTAAACTTCGGTTCGAAGTTAAGCAACCTTATGCCTGGTCAGCAGCTTCATGAGTAAGTGAACTAATTTCTCAACGATGAAATTGTGATAATGTTCTCGTGTCGAAATTGGCATGTCCCTCAAGTAATTTTTATTACGATAGGCAGAAAGTTCAAAAGAAATCTTAATAATATTTCTACCTCTTTTTCTCTCTCTCTTTCTTTTTTCTTTTTTTTTCTCCCCCTCTTAAATTTACCGTTTTCATTTAAATAGCATGTGGTTTAAATAAATGAGTAGAGGTTACTTATCTGAATGCTTTTAGGGAAACCGAGTGAATGAGCAGAGTGCTTTAAAGTACAATGACTAAAGAATTGTGGGTAAGAAAATGTTTATATCAACCCCCCATTTAATGGTGCTTTTGTGGGGATGGAGTTGTCGGTAGTCAAAACCAAGAATTGATAATGGGACGTTGTCTATCGCTGATAAAAGAGTGAAATATGAATCCAGGAATTTATAATTCGGCTTTGGTTTTTTTTTTTTTTTTTTTTTTGCTGATAAACGTGACAAAAGAAGTCGGAGAAACGAAACGGTAATTACTCTTTAATTCTTCATCTAAAATATCCCGACACAAATATTGATTTTATTTGTTTATAATTCTTATAAAAAAAAAGGTAAGGGGGGGGGGTTGTGGTTACGACCAGACGAAACGTGAATCTCAGTAAGACGTCTGCGGCAAATAAAACGTTGTGCTTGCTCTTTAGACATTAGGTCCCTGACAGGGTAGGCATTAATAACAGACTCGGGTTTTCCAGGTTTCCGAATGAGTAGAAAAGCCATAGACTGTCAATTTCAGGCGGTAAGGATAAAAGCCTTGATCAGCACACGCACATACACACGCACACACAGAGTTTTTCTTAAGACATCTTACACGAGATTCGTCAGGCCTGAGAATCTATGACAATGAAAGTAAAGAAATATATTTGTTCTACGGCCATTGTCTGTGATGGACGTTACTCCAAGAAAATATACAAAAACTTTAACACTGTATGAACGCACTGGCAAGCCTTACACTGGCAAGCCTTACAGAGAGACTGCGGGTATTGTTAGTCAGCCTTTCAACAATCAGTTGTGTCAACAAGGCAAAGTAACAAACTGAATCCATCAGTCGAAAACATAAAGAAAAAATGCAATTGAACGAAAACAACCAATGCCAAGAGTCAACGTAAATGTGACCAGGGAAAGTGTGAAAGATCTTAGAAAGACATCATCCATTTTTCAGTTTCAGTTAATTTGCACAAGGGTCTATGATGCGGAGATGACTTTTCATTCAGCTTATTCCAGAGAAAAGTACTAACTTTTCTTTAGAAGTTTGTATGGAATGATTATTCGTTTTTATTTTTCTGAAGTTAATTACAACTATGCCGTAGTAACCCACGAATAATAAAACACATTGGATGACAGAGTGGAGGCCAAACATCGGCAATAATAGAATAAATGAGACAGAAATATGAAAATAGTATTAATGAAAGGAATTTGACAAAAATATGTCATCTGTCAATGAACTATTTTCTTAAATTTGACCTTTTCCATTTAGGATCTGTCAGTGAGTTAAGTCGCATACGTGATACACGCTGGGGCGATCACCACTCTTTCGAGAAATGACTGACTGGGCAGAATATTTTGCTGTAGGAGGTTGACATTGCTTTCTACATTAGAATGGTTGCCAACCAAGGCTATAGAACGTAATCTGTTCTGCCAGTTAACCCATGACTGGAGAAGAAGAGACAGATTAATACATTTCCTAAGGTTATTTGCGCGTAAGTGAATGCAAGGAATTCAACTGGAATTCAAACTCGGCTCCCCGATTTCTCGTTCCGAGCCGATATCCACTGCACCAAAACGCATTTCTCTAGCACTGCACGACAATTTAAAAGCGTCTTAAAAATCATATCACCCCAAGAAAGGCATGTTACTGCCACTGTTGCGCAAGGGGGTTACATAGGGGAAAGTGATTAGAAAGAGGGGTTAGTTATGTGAAATATCAGAATAAGGGTAATAGACTGATGAGAATACCGAGGAAGGGGGTGGAGCAAATAAAAAAAGAGCTTGAGGGAATGGATGCGAGTTGGTGTGATAGGAGATGTCCATTGACCTTACATTTAAAATCCTGGAGATTGTAGCTGTCGAGGAAGCAAGTATATGAAAGGGAAATTAACAGACGGGAGGTGCGTGAAAAGAAGCTATTAGAGTAGAAATTCCGGTTATATTTCATCGGTTTTACTGTAAAAAGGTAGGACCTAGTTGCTAATCTAGTAGCTCGTGTAAATTCATACATAGGGAGCACCACTGTTCTAAGTTCATTGGAGCAGAAGCCGTGAAAGTATTTATAGAAGAGGCACAGGGAAGCCACGTCACGCCGGTGAGATAGCAACTGCAGCCGAACTGCCAAATCGTTCTCAATCACATTACAGATTCTCCGTTGGATTCTCTCAAGAACCCCGAGGTGAATAGCAGGGGCACCCGACCAGAGTTGATATGAAAGTAGTCATAGAAAAGACACAGGCAAGCTGCATTACAGCGGTGGGAAAGTAACTAAAGCTGAGATGCCAGGTCAGGACCAATAATATTGCTGATACATCTTTGGATGTTATCAAGAATCACTAAGTATATAGCAGGAGCACCGAACCATCAGTCAGTTAAGTGCCATACGTGATACACGCTTGGGTGATCATGTCTCGAAAGAGACATGACTGACTGGGCAGAAGGTTGCCATTGCTTTCTGCGGTAGACTGGTTGCCGACCAAGGCTATAGAACCCAATCTGTCCTATTATTTAACCCATAACTGGAAGGAAGAGACGGATTAATACCTTTCCCAAGGGTATTTGCGAGTAAGTGAATGCAATGAATTCAGCTGGAATTCGTACGCGGCTCTCCCCGGTTTCTCGAACCCATATGTGGCAGAAATATAGGAGGAATGATAGACTTATAAAAATTTAAGATAGATTCTAGAGGGATAAATTGTGTCGCACTACACCAACTTTCTTAGTGATTCAATGTGGTCTTTACACTTCATGTCAGCCGTGGATATTAACCCGAAAAGATGCAATCAGTCACCGTCCAGGTGGTTAACGTCCGTGATGCTGTTGATAGGCAGAAAGGGATCTCTCAGATGATTAATAGAATTTGTTTTAAATTTTATAGATTTTAATTATAATGTGACATCATTTCCTATTAATAGAGATTTATATTTATTGGATACACCATTTTGAGCAGATGCTTTTATTTTCTAAACTGTGTAAATTTACATCTACCGGCATGTGCATTCAAGAGTCTTAATTAAGAAAATATACCTTCCAACAAAGGTAAGAACTTGCGTCTGACATTTTCTTCATTAAGACTTTCGAATGCACAGGCCGGTAACTTAAGGCAGCTTAGAAAACAGGACCGTCTACTCAAACACGTATATTTACGTATTATATACCCGTATAGCAATGAGAATTAGGGTGACACCTGTATCCTGCAGAAGAATGATTCCTTGTGACCTTCAAGACCTCACATCTTGTCTGACAATAAAACAGGAAAGCATGCCTAGGAAGCCCGAGACAAAAGAACAGGGATAGGTTGATTTCCTCGTTCAGTCACTGCTCTTAATGGCCTATCAAAAGGACCTGCTAAAGGTGTAGTGAAGTGACACTTGTTTTGAATATAGCATTGAAGCATAAAACTGACTTAACATGCAATGCCCCACCTCTCTCTCTCTCTCTCTCTCTCTCTCTCCACAGTGCTACACAAAATTAAGTGAATCCTTAAGTTAATATCTTAATTAGTCTCTGTTTTACAAATAACCCCAAATCCTAATTAAACTGTATATTCAATAAGAAAAACATTTATTAAACAATTTTCACTTTCAAGAATTACCTTCTTCTTCTTCTTCTTCTTCTTCTTCTTCTTCTTCTTCTTCTTCTTCTTTGTGCCTTGTTCTTTTAGGACGTAGGCGATCATGGCATTCCACGTTTCCTTATTCTTTGTCCTTTGCTTTCCCCTGTCTCTTTGTCCATCTATCTGGCCTGTTAGTATCAGGTTCTCTAAGCCCTCTTTCCTCATTGCATGTCTCACGAACTTTAGTTGTCTCTTCCTGATCAGTCAGTTAAGTACCATACGTGATCCACGCTTGGGCGATCATGTCTCTCTATAGGCATGACTAACTGGGCAGAAGATTACCCCGCAGTAGGTTGCCATTGCTTTACTCAATATTAATTTCCTTTTCGTTTCGATCCTTTCCAAAGCCTCATCATTGCTCACATGCTCGGTGCATGATATCCACAGCATCCTTCATCTTTGATGATATTGTCCAGCATGCTCTGCCATATTGAAGACCTGATATCACGTAGCAATCCAGTACTCTCTTCTTTGTTTCTAGTGAAAGTCTTCTGACTCTTAATACTTTACTCAACTTCTGGAATGGGTCCTTCACCATGCCAATTCGCCTTCTGATCTCCGTGTCACACTTTCTGTCTTCTGTTAATTTTTTTAGCTGAATGTATGGAATTTTTATGCATGTACTTCGAGTTAAGGAATTTTTTATTTTCCAAATACGGTCAGCACATTGTGACCGTGTTCATAATTGTTGTTATTAAGTGTTAACTTTTTTTTTTGCTTTTTTATTATTAGCTCATTATTATTAACTTTACATGTCTGGGCTTAAATAGATCCTAACTGAGCTATTGTCAGAAAGGTGTAATGTGAGTTTTCTTGAACAGCATGTAGTGGTACGTTCAATATAATTATTCATGTGTTTGGTTTGATCAGGAATGCAGTTTTTTTAAGTGGCAGATGAATTCATAAATAATATTGGTTGTCTGAAAATTTGTCGATTATTTGAAAAAAGAGGGAGATTATTTTTAAATATCATCTTAAGGGGTCATTTACTTTTGTGCTGCACTGTATATCCGCCTGAGAAAATACATGAAAATGGATATTTTATTTTTTTCTCTCTCTTTTTTTCAGGTTAGCAGAAGATCTGGCATAAAACACTGAATAGTTAACTATTATTATAATAATTATTATAACTATTATTATAATAATTAAGAAAAGTTTAAATGACATCTTGTTAGGCGACTAAGAAAATAGCTATCTTGAACTTTCTTAAATCTATTGAATACAAAAATGCACGCGCACGCGCCCCTCCACACACACTCATATATATATATATATAGATGGACGGACAGGTAAATAAATGGATGGTCACTCGTATACAATCGTTCACGGCTAGCTATTTTTGTTGCAGACACCTGTTCAGGCACATTTGTGTTTATTCAACACAGAGAACCCACCTGTGATTTATGCTGCAACAGTGCTGGGTAGTACCTTATTTACAGTCCAGAGAGAGAGAGAGAGAGAGAGGGGGGGAGAGAGAGAGAGCACGCTATCTACTGTGATATACAGTCTGGACATGGCCAGCATGCTCAAGACTTCGGTCACAACATATATATATATGTATATATATATATGTTGTGACCAATGGTCATATCCAGACTGTATATCACAGTAGATAGCGTGACATTGATTGTTATTAATTTGTACCCGCACCTAAAATTTTCTTTTAAATAATTTTTTAAAAATAAATTTAATAAATTTTATTTTTAATTTAAATCTAGGTTTATAATTAATTATATTAATTTAATTAAATTTGAATAAATTATATGTCAGCTTTTTTCCCCTAAATAATTTTTTCTAAAAGTTTTTTCTAATACTTCATCCCATATAAAAACGCTAGTTTTGTTAACACGTCCCTAGCGTCTCTACTAAAATGAAATTTTTCTTTCTTTATTTTTTCTTTCATTTTCTTTTCTTTCCTTTCCTCTCCAATTTGTTTAGCCTACTTCCATGTCAAACAGCACTTCCTATTTCTTCCTTTACTTCCCCTCCCTCTGTTTTAAAGCTAGACGAAAATCAAGTTTTTAAATTTTTTCACTTACAACTCAATCTAAAAGTAATGTTGTCCAAAATCTAAAAATAGACATTGATTGTTATTAATCCCGTTCATATAGATTTTTTTCTTCTGTGACGTAAATTTTTAAATTTCCGCCGGTAATATATTATTTTATTTTTGAGTCTTGAAAGTTGCCGATGATATGTGTAATCTCTTAGGGATTTCATGTAGAAATGATCATACAACGCTTTTGAACTTCCAAATTTATTTTATATATATATATATATATATATATATATATATATATATATATAAAGTACTGTGCAAAAGTACTATGACAACTGTTTTATCTTTTATGAGACATCAAAATAAAGTTTAAAATCACCCCTGTCCTAACACTTTCGCATACTACCTATAACTTACCCATCACACCCTACATATATATATATATATATATATATATATAATAACTAAATAGACTCTGTAAGTATTTAGGTTGTAAATTTATACTAAGATAAACCTTTAAAAAAACCATTAACAAACAGAACCTAATTCCGTTACAATCCGGTGCACTGAGGCGTCGGATGAATGGGGAGAAAAAAAGAAATCCACGGAATTAGAACAAGACATTCAATACTCCGCAGTAAAGAAAAAACCCCAAACGGAACCAACCACAAGAAAAAGTGCTCGATACAAAGTACAAAAGATATACAAAAGTAGAGCAAAGACACACATCTGCGGATGACAACATGTATATATATATATATATATATACATGTTGTCATCCGCAGACAGATCTGTTTCGCTGTATCACAGCTCATCAGTACGGTTAGACTCCGATTGGTACCTAACCCAGGCTCGAAACCCGACCGTATTGTCGTCAGTCGGCGACTCTATCCTTGGGCCATATATAAATAAGGATAGCAAAAGCCGTAAGTAAAACTTAGTATATATATATATATATATATATATATATATATATATATATACTAGCAGTTTAGCTCGGCGTTGCTAGGGTGTAATGAAAACTTTAAAACTAATCCATGGTCCTGGAGCTCAGACTCTTTGGACGGTGGCACGAAAGACGAAAAAGCAATAGTTGTTTTCAGTTATAGCGAAACCGTAGACTGAAAGGTAAATATATGGATATTAGTCAAATTTTGAATACATCAAATAAGTTTTTTTCGTCGTAAACTGAATTTTGAATGCTAAATAACTCCTCTGAGTAAATGGTATCATGGCAAATTTGATTAAAGTCGGACCACTCCTTCTATCACCCGAATTTTTCGATTATCGAATTTCGATAGTTATCGGGTTTGTGTGTATAACGGTGAGTAAATGTTTATTATTAATATTTATAGTTTATAGCTCTGTTTTTTCTACATGGGATGCTATTTTTTAACGCCAATATTCAATGCACAATATATATATATATATATACTTATATGTATATACATGTATTAATATATATTATTAATATATATATATATATATATTATTGATATATATCTTTATATATGTACATATATATATGTATTATATATATATATATATATATATATATATATTATACATATACATATATATATTCATTAGTCGATGGACTCCAACATTTCTAGGGTAGTGTTTAACTAAAAATTTGACTAAAGATCGATAACCTTTAGAGAAAATGCAATGGGTTAGTGTCATTATATTAATTATTATTGAATATATGATAAAACCTTTCAAGAAGAGAATGTCTCGCTGGCCTATAGTGAACTAGTTAATCAGTTTCGAAAACGACAAACAACCTACATTTATAAATTTATATGACCTTTGAAGAACTGTATTTTTGATCAATCCAAATGCGTAAATAATTACAGTAGACACACCAGCATGGCGTTGACGAGAAGATTAACGTTGCACCTATTAGATCTTTGTTCATTACCTTTTCATTTAAACATATTCGATGACCTAATAAACTCTATCCGTAACATGCTTACTGATAATACAAATATAAGACCATCATCCACATGCAAAAAAAAAAAATAAAATAAAATTATGATGGATGAAGAGAAAACGAGAGGCAACTGAGATATGAATCTACAAAAGGATGTTGAAAATTCTATAGACCAGGAGTAGGCAACCTTTTGGAGAGTGGGGGCCAAAAAGCTATGTGGAGTCATGGAGGAGCGCAAAACAGTTATGGCTATACTGTCATGAAGGAGAACAATGTTATTAAGTATGAATAAATTTTCTATAGTATAAATAAACGTTCTATGTGTTTGAAGAAAGCGAGAATTCAATATAATTTAAAATCTGACGGGAATTTTGTTAAAAAATATTACAACTTAAAAATAAATGTTTCATAAATTATTACTAAAAAAATTTTTCATTAAAATCTGCTGAAAACACTATTTTATATTCATTTAAAAGTGCACGTTCACGAAAGCAATTTCCCAGAAAAAGTGAGAGTGAAGCCGTACACTAATTTTGGCAATCCCTACTGTTGGGGAGTCACCTCTATTTACACACTGTATGGACTCTTCCATAGTATACAAATAATCCTGCCTACAGAGAACGGGAGTAGTGTTGTAGTTGCCTGAGGGAGTTGAGTTGGATTGAGTTATTAATCAGAGCACTTGAACCGCCGCTCGTTGGTCAGCAAGAAATATAGACTTATTACCCGGATTTACTTCTTTGTGTGTATTTGACTCCTACTAACAAGTATTCCTGAATCTACTAACCGTGTTCGGGTTGTATCTCTTTTGTTCAATACACTTACCTTTTTTCCTCTCATATCTTTTTCGTGTTATTATTATATTGTGTGGTTTTCTAAACAAGAAACCACAACACCTACAAATAAAAAATAAAAGTTAAACACATTCTCCAGGTGAAAAGAAATAATTTTTTAAAAATTTAGACGCAATATATTCGGATTATTAACTGTCACTTTGGTTTGTCGAGCGCTGATATAGACGTAGAACGTAAGCAACGAATTCTTCAGGAAAATAAAAACATAAATGATACTTTTGGCATAAATTGAGGAAGGACGGTTTGGAAAAAAAATCACATGTCTTATTTAGGGCAAGATGGACTGGTGAAGAAATTAACTTTTGTCTGATCTTTCTGAGATTTAAATAAATGAATCTATCCCTTTGAAAGCAGACAGTGTTACGATTAAAGAAACTTAAACTTATACAGCGTTTCCCGTGTTTCACCAGATCTTTCCTTCTTCTTTCAATCGGACCATCAGGGAATTAAAGAATACATTCGTTATTTTTTTAATTTTCTTCGGTAATGGTATTTCGTGCCTTAACTTCACACAAACTTTGGGCTGCACCTACAAGACCCCAAGATTAAAAACACGCACGCAGGTGAAAGATTTAGAGGGGATAAGGAGAATAAGTGTTTGAGAGATATTCAACTTGTTCTAAAAAAAAGAAATACTTCGGAATCGCCTGCTAATATTGTCCGAAATTTGATAAGGCTTAGAAAGAAAGAAAGAAAGAAAGAAAGAAAGAAAGAAAGAAAGAAAGGATCCAAATTGACAATAGAATAAAAAGACAAAGAAAGAAAGAAAAATAGAAAGAAAAAATGAAAGAAAGAAAGAATCCAAATCGACAACAGAATAAAAAGACAAAGAAAGAAAGAAAGAAAAATAGAAAGAAAAAATGATAGAAAGAAAGAATCCAAATCGACAATAGAATAAAAAGACAAAGAAAGAAAGAAAAATAGAAAGAAAAAAATGAAAGAAAGAAAGAATCCAAATCGACAACAGAATAAAAAGACAAAGAAAGAAAGAATGAAAAATAGAAAGAAAAAATGATAGAAAGAAAGAATCCAAATCGACAACAGAATAAAAAGACAAAGAAAGAAGGAAAGAAAAATAGAAAGAAAAAATGATAGAAAGAAAGAATTCAAATCGACAATAGAATAAAAAGACAAAGAAAGAAAGAAAGAAAGAAAGAAAGAAAGAAAGAAAACAAAAGAAAGAAAGAATCCAAATTGACAACAGAATAAAAAACAAAGAAAGAAAGAAAGAAAGAAAGAAGAAAAGTAGTCTGAATAGATAATAGGATAGAAAGACAGGTTATTTAAAATAGAAAGAAAGAAAGAAAGAAAGAAAGAAAACAATCCAAATAAGCAATAGAATCAAAAGACAGATAATCAAAGAAGAAAGAAACATAAAAAAGGGATAAAGAAAGAAAACAGTCCGAATAGATGATAGGATAAAAAGACTGATAATCAAAGAAAGAAAGAAAGAAAGGAAGAAAGAAAGAAAGAAATAGAAAATGAGAAAAAAAAGAAACAAAGAAAGTGACAAAGAAAGAAGAGAAGAAAGCTAAACAGAGCCAAAAAACAAAGAGGGAGTAGCGAAATTAGAAAGAAAGACTTGAAAATATGTAAACTATTAGGAAAAAAAGAAAGAACAGTCAATATATAAATAGAAAATAAATCGAGGAAGGAATGAAAGAAGAAAGAACTGAAAAAAAAAACGGAGGGAAATTAAAAGATTTTAAAAATGGCCATAGCGTTAAGAAAGAAAGCTAAAATATGCAAGGACTTTTTAAAGAAAGAAAGGAAAAAATAGAAAAGAAAACATATATGACTAAAAATAAATTAAAAAAGGAAGAAATGAAAGAAAAAATAAATAAAAAACGAGAGAAGGAAAGAAAAAGAAAGAAAATAAAAAAAGGATAAATGTTGATAATTGGCACAACATTAAGAAAGAAACCAAAAATATTCATACTTTGTTAGAAAAAAAAAA
Source organism: Ascarosepion bandense (assembly GCA_037127315.1). Classification (NCBI taxonomy): domain Eukaryota; kingdom Metazoa; phylum Mollusca; class Cephalopoda; order Sepiida; family Sepiidae; genus Ascarosepion; species Ascarosepion bandense. The sequence goes on along the minus strand of JBBBDQ010001383.1, from coordinate 284,822 downwards.
CAAGAATGAAAAAAAATAGAAAATATTTGTTTAATTTGATTATAAGTGTGGAATAAAAGAAGAAAGAAAGAAAAAACGAATGATAAAAAGAAGGAAATCAAAATCGATAAAAAATCGAAATTATTCATACATTGTTTGAAGAAAGAAACTGTTATGGTAATTTTTCCATGGCACACATGAACTCTTCCAAACTATAAATAAGCAACAGTTTCTGTTTTGTGCTGATACTGACCTGGCCCCGGCCTTCGGGCTGGGGTCGGGAATGACCAAATTAAGACCAGTTTTAAGACCAGTTTAGACCGATTTTGAACCTATCCACTGCGGTAGATAGGTAATATTTTGACCAGTACTTGGGCGTACGCGCTCAGATTCCCCACGTTAAAAAAAGACCTTGTCTCACATATCTATCAAGTGGGGGGGAAGAGTAAATACCTACTGACCTGGGCCCGGCCTTCGGGCTTGGGTCGGGAATGACCAAATTAAGACCAGTTTAGACCGGTTTTGAACCTATCCACTGCGGTGGATAGGTAATATTTTGACCAGTACTTGGGTGTACGCGCTCAGGTTCCCCACGTTAAAAAAAAAGACCTTGTCTCACATATCTATCAAGTGGGGGGGAAGAGTAAATACCTACTGACCTGGGCCCGGCCTTCGGGCTTGGGTCGGGAATGACCAAATTAAGACCAGTTTAGACCGATTTTGAACCTATCCACTGCGGTGGATAGGTAATATTTTGACCAGTACTTGGGCGTACGCGCTCAGGTTCCCCACATTAAAAAAGACCTCGTGTCACATCTCTCTCAAGTGGGGGAGAAGAGTAAATAATATACTGACTTGGCAGACCGGCTGCAGCCGCTCTCTCACCGGCGTGATGTGGCTTCCCTGTGCCTCTTCTACAAATACTTTCATGGCTTCTGCTCCGATGAACTTAGATCACTGATGCCGCCTAAGCACGAATTTACACGAGATACTAGATTAGCAACTAGGTCCCACCCTTTTACAGTTAAACAGATAAGATGTAACCGTAAATTCTACTCCAACAGCTTCTTTTCTCGCGCTTCCCGCCTGTGGAATTCCCTTCCACATGTCTGCATTCCCGACAGCTACAATCTCCTGGTGTTTAAATGTAGGGTCAATAGACACCTCCTATCACACTGACTTCCAATTATTCTCCCAAAACTCTCATCTACCCAACCCGCATTCTCTACCCAACCCTCATTCTCGGTATCCTTACCCACCTATCACCCACCCTCTGACATTTCCTATATTTAACCATCCTTCTTCCACTCTATGTAGCCCCCTGCGCAATAGTGGCAGTGAAATGCCTTGCTCGGTGTGAAACGCTTAATAAAAAAAAAAAAAAAAGACAGAGGTCTATTTCAGTAGTTCTGACAGCCGGACCAATATAGTCAAGCTGGTGATCTTCTCATCTTATATCTGTTTGTGTTAGTGTGCCTTGTTAATGTATTTGTTTAACTATATTTCGTCTTAGTGCCTTTATTTCTAGGCCCTAACCAGGCCACAACATAAACAAAAGAAAGAAAGAAAGAAAGAAAAAAAAGAAAAAAGAACGAAAGAAAGAAAGAATTCGCAAATGAATTTTAATAAATTAAGGAACGAAAGGAGAAAGAAATGGATGATAGAGGGAAAGAAGACAATAAAAAGTGAAAAAATTAAAATATTATATTTTGAAAAAATAAAAATAATAATAATAAAGAACGAAACCAAAACAAAGAAAAAAGAGAAAAATAAAGAACAAAAAATAAATGCTTACAAATGAAAATATTAATGTAAAAAATGAAAATGAAAGAAATACATCAATGATAGAATGAATGATGGAAATTATAAAAAATAAAAAAATTCAAAATATTCACACATTGTTTTATAGAACGTGTTATAGTGAAATACCGCAGAAAGCAATGGCAACCTACTGCGGGATAATCTTCTGCCCAGTCAGTCATGTCTCTTTCGAGACATGATCACCCAAAGCTTGTTTCACGTATGGCACTTAACTGACTGGAGTGAAATATCCAGGAATGGGTATGGCCCGGCTTATAAAAGACCGGGACTAGAACGAACTACAGAGTCTTCGTCATTATACTGACTGCTTTATGACACTGTCAGCCCTCTGTCTTCGGGTAGAGAGCGCTCTCTGCTCGGAAGCAGAGAGCACTAACCCAGTTGTGGTTCCGCCGAAGGGTAGAATCACGACTGGGGAAAAATAGACAGATATTTTTTGGCCTGGCTATATGGCCGGGAAGACCCACAATAAAAAGACCTTGTGTCACATCTAACCTTACGTGGGAAGGTTGGTAAATACCGTCTCCGTCATTATACTGACGGCCCTATACACTGCCAAGCCCTCTAACTTTGGGTGGAGAGCATTTACCCAGTGGTGACTATGCCGAAGGGTGGACTCACGACTGGGGTAAATTAGACAGGAATTTTTGGCCAGGCTATATGGCCCGGGGAATCTCACTTTCAAAATGCCTTGTGCCGCATTTTGCCTTTAGTGGGAAGGCAATTAAATAAATATCTAGAAATAAAGATAATGTCCGAATATTTTGAGGCCTTTCATGGCGCAATTCGTAGCTTCCGTAGCGCCCACGCCAAAAGATAAGAACTCTTCAAGTGTAGGTGGAAATATCGTGACGTCATTGGTGAGAAAGGAAACATTTACAAGGAAATTCGGATACCAAGAATGTCAAGAAATCGACAGAAATAGAAACAAAGTACAAGACTGACCATATTCTTTTTTCCATTTCCTTTTTTCTGTTTTTTTTTAATAGGATTCTCATTAAGTCCTAACAATAAATTCTTAACAATTTTTGAAAATGTCAATTTAACATCCAGTTTTTTCTTTTTTCCTTTTTATTGTTTCATTTTTTTCATATTTTCTACATTTTTGCATTTCATTAATTCGTTTTCTTTTGTATTTTTTCTTTCTTTTGTTTCTAAAAAACTAGCAATATAGCCCGGCGTTGCTCGGGTGTAATGAAAGCTTTAAAACTAATCTATGGTCCTGGAGCTCAGACTCTTTGGACGTTGGCACGAAAGACTAAAAAGCAATAGTTGTTTTCAGTTATAGCGAAACCGTAGACTGAAAGAAAAATGAATGGATGTTAGTCAAATTTTGATTTCCTGGTAGCGATATCGAATAAGTTTTTTTCGTCGTAAATTAAATTTTGAAGGCTAAATAAGTCCTCTGAGTAAATGGTATCATGGCTGAGACTAAGAACTACAATTATACCTATTTAGAGCTAAACTCGAAGCTAAACCTAAAATAAAAGGGCTGAAAAAAATACAGACATACAGGCAGAAAAACAGACACACACAAAAACATCTTGCCTTTTTTATATATATATATATATATATATATATATATATATATTATCGCTTTTTTTTGCACTGTTGTAAGAACTGCAACCTTGAAACTTCTGAATATCGTTTCTTATGTCTTTGTCTATGAGTGTATCAAATTTGATTAAAATCGGACCACTCTTTCTATCACCCGATTTTTTCGATTATCGATATTTATCGGGGGTACCTCAACACAAAACCTAGCTAAGAACACTCGCAGACGCTTATGGTAGAACTGTGAAAACTTTCAAGAAAATCAGTTCAGCCATTTCGGAGTCTATAGGTAACGGACACACACACACACACACACACACACACACACACACACACACACACACACACAGACAAAGTTCCATTTATAAATAGGTTTAGATTTGAATGTTGCATTTCTTCATTAGTGTGATTCTATTTTTAGTGTCGTATATTTTCTTCCTCCTTTCTTTCTTAATTTTTTTATCGCTTTCCTTCTAAATATTTGTCACATTTTCTATTTCCTATATGATTTATTGCCATAATTCTTCCTCCTCTTGGCTTACGGCCATATCACGTTGAATACACCGGTTCTCGCTCGATCATCGAAGTTAAGTCAACGTTGAGCCTGGTCAGTACTTAGATGGGTGACCGCTTGGGAATACCAGGTGCTGTAAGAGTATAGCGGCGGATGTGCGTTGTGGTGTAGTGGATATCGACTCGGAAAGAGAAATCGGTGAGCCCAGTTCGAATTTCAGTTGAATACCCTGCATTCACTTAAACACTGGTACCCTTGGGAAAGGTATTAATCCGTCACTTCTCTCCAGTCATGGGTTAAAAACAAGAGTAGGACTTGGGGACACTGCTCTTAAAAACAATTTTTTTTAATCATATCACCCCGAGCAAGGCGGTAACGCCACTAACGTGCAGGGGGTTACATAAAAGAGAAATCCGGAAACCACATTCTAAACAGGGAACAAGGGATGAGCCTCTTCACCTGTTCAATAGTTGTGGGTGGAGTGTGAACCGGGTGATAGTTTAGTCTATCTACTCCAACTGAAAAAAAAAAAGAAAAGAAAAGAGTGAAAAGATTTGGAAAAGAGAAAGCCGGAAACCACATCCTAAGCAGGTAACAAGGGATAAGCCTCTTCAACTATTCAATAGTTGTGGGTGGAGTGTGAACCGGACGATAGTTTAGTCTATCTATTCCAATGAATCTTGATACTCGAAAAGGAAAACTTTTGTAAAAATAAAAATATCCTTACCCAAAATCATTGGTTATGACCTTACATGATCCATAAGGATTGATAGGTCGTTAAACCTCCAAACAAACAAACTTCCTTCTTTTTTTTAATAGGATTCTCATTAAGTCTTAACATAAATGTTTAACAAATTTTGAAAACGTCAATTTCAAATCCTTCATTCCTTCATTAATTTCCCTTCGTTCTTCTTCTTAATTCTTTGTTTTTCTCTTTCTTTAAAAATGTATGTTTATGTTTGTTTTACATATTTACCGTTTGTATTTCTTAGTTTTCTTTCCTGTTAAATTTCTGTCAAGTATTTCCTAATTTCATTTTATTCATTTATAATTACTATTATATTTCATTACATCTTTCCATCTTTCTTTTTCTCTAAAATAGTTGCATACGTTTGATTTCCTTTTCTTTTTAAAATGCTTGCATATGATTTCTTTCTATTTTCTTTTTTTCTAAAATAACTAAATATATTTGTTTTTTCTTTCTTTTTAAAATATTTGCACATTCGCTATCCTTTTTTTTTTTTTAGTTTTACTTTATTTCTTCTTAAAATATTCGTATATATTCGCTTTTTTCTTTAATTCTATTTTTAATATGTTAGCTTTCTTTCTACCTTTCTTTTTTGCTTGCTTTTTTTTTTTTCGTTTTTTATTTCTTTGCACATTCGCTTTCTTTTTTTTTTCGGTTTACTGTCTTTCTTTTTACGTTTGATTTTATTTCTTTCTAAAATATTCGTATATATTCGCTTTTTTCTTTCATTCTATTTCTTTAATATGTTTGCTTTCTTTCTTTCTTCTTTTGTTCTTTCTTTCTTTCTTCTTTCGTTCTTTCTTTCTTTCGTTCATTCTTTCTTCTTTGATTTTTTCTTTCTTCTTTCTTTTTTTCATTCTTTCTTTCTTTCTTTCTTTCTTTCTTTCGTTCGTTCGTTCGTTCTACTTTCTTTCTTTCTTTCTTTCGTTCGTTCGTTCGTTCGTTCGTTCTACTTTCTTTCTTTCTTTCGTTCGTTCGTTCTTTCTTTCTTTCTTTCTTTCTTTCTTTCTTTCGTTCTTTCTTTCTTTCTTTCGTTCGTTCGTTCTTCTTTCTTTCGTTCGTTCTTCTTTCGTTCGTCTTTTCTTTCTTTCTTTCTTTCTTTCTTTCTTTCTTTCTTTCTAAAATATTTGAACACTCGCTTTCTTTTTTTCCGTTTACTGTCTTTCTTCTTACGTTTGATTTTATTTCTTTCTAAAATATTCGTATATCTTCGCTTTTTTCTTTCATTCTTTCCAAAATGTTGAAATATATTTGCTTTCTTTCTTTTTCATTTGCTTTTCTTTTTTCGTTTTACTTTATTTCTATCTCAAATATTTGGATATGTTCGCTTTCTTTCTTTTTTCTTTTTCTTCACTGTTTACAAATATTCATTTTGTGTTCCTTCTTCTTTCCTGTCTTATTCAATTGTCTCTTATCTTATCTTTTATAGCCTATTACTGGACTAACTTCGTAGCCATATTCAGGTACTTAGCCATGAAGCAATTGTTCACAAACTCCGTCTCCCTGATCTATTCTACAGAGTAATGATAATCTCTGCTTATTTAATTACTGTTGCTCAAGTGCAGACGAACTGACTTTTTGCCCTATTTTTTCGCGGATCAGTGGTTACTAACTACACAGACATGACAGAATTGAATAGACACCAAGATGAATTTTATTTCTGATTCTTTTTAAAATACCAAGATAAATTAACATAGGTTATTTGATTAAAATTGCAGGTAACAATACTGGTACATGCCACCCTCCAAAAGAGCATCAAACTTATCCGAATTTCAGCCTGGGACGTATCGTGGGCCAACATGAAGGTGGTTTTAGTCAAAGAAAAATATCTTTAAAAATTTCAATACCCCTTATGTGCGTTGTGGTCCAGTGGATATCGGCTCGGAGCGAGAAATCGGGGAGTCGAGTTCGAATTCCAGATGAATTCATTGCCTTCACTTACGCACAAATAGCCTTAGTAAAGGTATTAATCCGTCTATTCCTTCCAGTTATGGGTTAAATAACAGGACAGATTGGGTTCTATAGCCTTGGTCGGCAACCAGTCTACCGCAGAAAGCAATGGCAACCTACTGCGGGATAATCTTCTGCCCAGTCAGTCATATCTCTTTCGAGACATGATTGCCCAAGCGTGTATCACGTATGGCACTTAACTGACTGACTGACTGTTAATAGAGTGATCGTAAAATTTACCAGAAAGGTGAAGACAAAATGGGATCAATAAACTTCCATGGCCAAGTCAGTCTCCGGATATTAACCCTATTGAGCACCTTTGGGGCATATTAGATCGAAAACTCCGCAAAAAGAACAGGAAGCCATCTTCTAAGCCCGAACTTTTAGGATTATTGCGTGAAACATGGCAAGAAATTCCCCAAGATGATATTCGGGAACTCATCACTGACATGCCTAGAAGGGTCCTTGCATCAAAAAAAGGAAAGAAAATGCCAACAAAAGTATCAGTTATTAAATTTATGACCATTTATAATTACTTCATTTGTATAAATTACTTGTTTAATAAAATAATTACTTGTTTAATAAAATAATTACTTGTTTAATGAAATAAGTACTTGTTTAATAAAATAAACGGTTTCTGTTAGCGTCTATTCAATTTTGTCATGTCTCTGTATACCCATAGTCTCTCTGTTCAGTTTGATCCCATGTTCCCGACGTTGATTGTCTTGTGCCGTGTGAAGCACAGTAAGTAGTGATAAGCACATAAGTAAAATGACTTAAACATTTACGAGATGAAGAACCTTTTAATATAATTTAGCGTACCATATAGTCGAGATCTTCTGCTAAACACATTCTACACATATTGGTAAATATCTTATCCTTGTTTATTGATAATGGAGAATAATTGACATACCTGATACCAAAAGCAGACATTTTCCTTCCTATCTAGCTGTTTTGACCTATAAATTTGAACCTACAAAACCCGACTTATACACGAGCATCTACTATATTTAGTTTTGTTTTCTTTATTTTAATTTAATTCTGCATTTAGGTCTTGCTTTCTTTCTCATTTCATCTCAATAGTATTCTTTATATAATCATTTCAGCCTAAGAAAGGATTTATAGCCACTAAGACAGAAGGAGATACTGAGAGTGAAGGAAAATGAGACATCGTATTTGAGGAGTTGGTTGTTATTGTTTAACGGCATATTGATAGGTTTGGTTGGCTGATTTTGTTTAGCGACATATCAATCTCTATGGTTAATTAATACATAAATTAAAATATTTTGATTTGTTTGGTTGGTTGATTTTGTTTAGCGGCATATCAACATCTATGGGTTATTTAATGCCGAAATCTGAATATTTTGATTGGTTTGGTTGGTTGATTTTGTTTAGCGGCATATCAACATCTATGGGTTATTTAATGCCGAAATCTGAATATTTTGTTTGGTTTGGTTGGTTGATTTTGTTTAGCGGCATATCAACATCTATGTGTGATTTAATGCCGAAATCTAAATATTTTGATTGGTTTGGTTGGTTGATTTTGTTTAGCGGTCTATCAACATCTATGGGTGATTTAATGTCGGGATCTAAATATTTCGATGAGTGTCATTGGTTGATTTTGTTTAGCGGCATATCAACCTCTATGGGTTATTTAATGTCGGGATCTAAATATTTCGATGAGTGTCATTGGTTGATTTTGTTTATCGGCGTATCAACCTCTATGGGTTATTTAATGTCGGGATCGAAATATTTCGATGAGTGTCATTGGTTGATTTTGTTTAGCGGCATATCAACCTCCATGGTTTATTTAAAGCCAAAATCTAAATATTTGAATTGATTTGGTTGTTTGAATTTGCTTAGCAGCATATCAAACTCTATGGGATATTTAATGCCGAAATTGAACTATTTTGTGCACAAATTTATGTTTTCAACTGAATGTATTTTGAACGCAATTTAATGCCTTTAACTACAGATAAAATGTAAGTTATTGTTGGTCATTTTAGTATAAAATTGTATTTTTATACTTTCATAGGGTTTTTTCTTGTTTGGGCGTTTATTATTTACCCATAGCTAGGGCACAAACAGGTGCTACCACCGCGGATCAGAGTAAACCTAGAAACAACATAAATTCTTTTTTACGATTGTTTATTTTCCTCTAATCTAGTTAGTCAGTTAAGTGCCATACGTGATACACGCTTTAGGTGATCATGTCTCGAAAGAGACATGACTGACTGGGCAGAAGTTGCCATTGCTTTCTGCGGTAGACTGGTTGCCAATCTGTCCTGCAACTCATAGCTGGAGGGAGAAAAATAGATTATATTACATTATTATATTAATTAAAATTAGTGGGGGATCAGTTTATTGCTTCATAATATGAAATCGATCCCCCACTTTATGTCCAGTAGAAGTTTCAATTATGTTTCCAACTATTATATTTAGTCAGTCAGTCAAGTGCCATATGTGATAAACGCTAGAGCGATCATGTCTCAAAAGAGGCATGACTGATTGGGCAGAAGGTTATCCCACAGTAAGTTGCCATTGCTTTCTGCGATAGACTGTTTGACAGCCAAGGCTATAGAACCTAATTGGTCCTATTTTTATACCCATAGGTGGAGGGAAGAGACGGATTAATACTTTTCTCAAGGGTATTTGTGCGTAGGTGAATGCAACGAATTCAACTGGAATTCGAACTCGTTCCCCGATTTCTCGTTTTGACACTATATCCACTGTTACACAAAGCACATCTTTCTAATCTAGTAGCATGCTTAAATTAATATCCAAAGCATTTTTCACTTCGTCTTTATGGTTTTCAATTCATTTTAGTGTAGGTCATCTATGAAATGAAAGACCTAATTAGGAAAATGAATGTCTTAACAACAAATATATTTATATTTATTATTTATAAATAGAACTTTGTGTGTGCGTGTCTCTGTGTGTGTGTCCGTTAACTATGGACGCCGAAACGGCTGAACCAATTTTTTTGAAAATTTACACATTTGTACTATAAGCGTCTGCGCGTGTTCTTAGATAGGCTTTGTGCCGAGGTACCCCCCGATAAATATCGAAAATCGATAATCGAAAAAATCGGGTTAGAGAAGGAGTAGTCCGATTTTAATCAAATTTGATACACTCATAGACAGTCATAAGAAACGATATTCAGAATTTTTAAGATTGCAGTTCTTACAATAGTGCAGAAAATCGAAAATATATATATATATATATATATATATATATATATATATATATATATATATATATATATAAAAGTCAAGATGCTTGTGTGTGTGTCTTTTTATCTGTCTGTATGTTTGTATTTTTTTCGGCCCTTTTATTTTAGTTTTTGCTTCGGGTTTGGCTCTAAGTAGGTATAAAAGTAGTTCTTAGTCTCAGCCATGATACCATTTACTCAGAGGACTTATTTAGCCTTCAAAATTCAGAATAAGACGAAAAAAACTTATTTGATATCGATAACATGAAATCAAAATTTGACTTACATCCATTCATTTTTCTTTCAGTCTACGGTTTCACTTTAACTGTAAACAACTATTGCTTTTTAGTCTTTTGTGCCAACGTTGAAAGAGTCTGAGCTCCAAGACCATGGATTAATTTTAAAGCTTTCATTACACCCGAGCAACGCCGGGCTATACTGCTAGTATTTATTAAAATGAGAGGGAAATGGAAATGAAGAGAATATACAATCACAATAAATGGCAACTTGAAATAAGTAAATACACGATTAATACCAAACGAAGGAGAAAAAATCTTCACTTTCTGTTCTCCCTTTAGAGTTCCATCGAAGAAATCAAACAAATGTTTATGACGAGAAAATCATGTCAGAGAATCAAATTACCACATTGAGAATAGAAAATACATCTTCATTAATAATATACTAACATATACACAGACATGACAGAATTGAATAGACACAAAGACAGATTTTATTTCTGGTTCTTTTTAAATAACCAAGATAAATTAACATAGATTATTTGATTAAAATTGCAGATAACAATACCGGAACATGCCACGAACCAAAGGAGCATCAGACCTATCCGAATTTCAGCGAGGACGTATCGTGGGCCAACATGAAGGTGGTCTTAGTCAAAGAAAAATATCTAAAAATATTTCAGTACCCCTTTCTACTGTTAATAGAGTGATCGTAAAATTCACCAGAGAAGTTGAGACAAAATGGGATCAATAAAGTTTCATGGCCAAGTCAGTCCCCGGATATTAAACCTATTGAACACACTTGGGGCATATTAGATCGAAAACCCTGTAAAAAGAACAGGAAGCTATATTCTAAGCCCGAACTTTTAGGATTATTGCGTGAAACATGGCAAGAAATGCTTCAAGATGATATTCATGAACTCATCGCTTGCATGCCTAGAAGGGTCCTTGCATTAAAGAAAGCAAAGGGAATGTCAACCAAGTATTAGTTATCAAATTTATGACCATTTATAATTATTTCATTTGTATAAATTACTTGTTTAATAAAATAATTACTTGTTTAATAAAATAAACGGTTCGTGTGAGTGTCTATTCAATTCTGTCATGTCTGAGTTTCTAATAAGTTGATCACACTGAGCTCCAGCAACTACTCTTTGTATAAAGAGTACAAATTATCTTCGAAAGAACTTTTCTAAATGGAGAAAAAAATTCAACGAAAATGTTTTAAGGAAAATCGAAACAACTAAGTTATTTTCTTTGTCATTTCACAACAAGGAAGGCGATAATATCCCTAAAACGCAATTCAGTGAATGGAGTGAAAGAGATTGAGAAGTGATTTTTAATGAAAAATAAAAAAAATGCTTCAATTAGACAGAAGGCGATTGCTGTTGCATTTATATTTTTGAGGATTGTAGGTGACAAGGAAACAAAACAAAAACAGAAGTGCATTCCATTTACGTTTAGAATCGGAAATAAATAATGGAAATTTCTGGGACAAAGAAAGAAGGCTTGTAGAATTTGATATTCATGCGACATATTGAAAAGGCAGAGTGAGAAAAGTAACCTACCTAATGAGCCTATCTGCAGAACTTGCAGTGTCAAGGATGATATCTAAAACAAACATTGTTTAGCTTTTAAGAGCATAAGAAATTCTGGAAAGCTATGATCTCCAACGTCCTGATAAGACACGGCATATAAAATATTAACTGATAGCATGTTATATTCCTTTGCTTACTAACCGCTAAAATTTAAGGCTCCATAAAGCATATTCATACGATATATTGAAAGGGCAGAGGAAGACAGTAACCTACCTAATGACCATGTCAGCACAACTGGCAGTGAGAAGGATGATATGAAAACTGATGTGGAGCCAAAAGTGGGTCCACGGAAATATAACACGGAACACGAGGTGTAGGTTAAAGAAAGATGTATTTACAGAAAAGGCTACAAAGAAGAAAGTGCAAATAAGTAGAGCTTATGAATCCAGTATAGTCCTTGGTAGTAGACTGTGGTTATGAGCACAGTGCTACATTATTTAGCTGTCCCTCCCAGTAAGGGAAACATATGACACATGGTCAGTTTATATCTGGGCTTTCCGGGCTATATGGCCGGGCCAAAAAATATCCGTCTATTATTCCCCAGTCGTGCTTCTACCCTTCGGCGGAACCACGACTGGGTTAATGCTCTCTGCTCGGAAGCAGAGAGCGCCCTCTACCCGAAGGCAGAGCGCTGACAGTATCAATAGAAGCACATGCGCACAGTGCTACTGTCTGTTTCCCCCCTACTGCTATCACACACCTATTAATATAGCAGTGGGTGAGTCCATGTTAAGGTGAGTCTGGGTTCCACAACAAAAACAAATATTGCTTAGCTTCTAAAAGCATAGGAAATTCTGGAAAGCTATGATCTCCAACGTCCTAAGACACGGTATATAGAAATAACTGATAGCAAGTTTTAATCCTTTGCTAACCAACCTCTAAAGTTTAAGGCCCCATAAAAGTAGACACATTTTCTTGGAAGATGGAGACAGCGACAGTCTTTTGTACAGTGTGTGCTCTTGTTATCGTCTCTGTCTCCGGGCAGAGCGCACCTGAAAAAATATTGAAAAGTACCCGGTCCCGGGTAACAGTTACTCGATGTACTGCTCCCTCATTACATTGAAGAGGGTGATGGTTATCAACAGCGCCACCAGTGCGTTTTGGTGCCCAACAGGAAAACGACCTTGTTACATCTAGTTACCAAGCGGAGAAGAGTAAATACCAGATCATTGGTTATACACCGTATTAACTGCACAACGTGATTGCCAACCTATAGCAAAGATTATTGGTCATGTTACCCAGTGTCGTTTCAATTTCGTACGTCCGTGTTTGTGTTTCAAGTGTCTCGGTTGCGTTCATCTGGTACACGTGGTATTTCTTGTGGACGTCTTGTTTCCTGCTCGTCGTGATCCAGTGTCTTATTCAGGTGCTGCTGAATTTTCCGTTCCTCTTCGCTGACAGATCAGTCAGTTGAGTACCATACGTGATACACGCTTGGGCGATCATGTCTCAAAAGAGACATAACTGACTAAGCAGAAGGTTATCCCGCAGTAGGTTGCCATTGTTTTCTGCGGTAGACTGGTTGCCAACAAAGGCTATAGAACCTGTCCTGTTATTTAACCCATAACTGTAGAGAAGAGACGAATTAATACCTTTCCCAAGGGTATTTCTGCGTAAGTGAATGCAAGGATTTCAAATGGAATTTGAACTCGGCTGGCCGATTTCTCGTTCCGAGCCGTTAACCACTACACAGATACAAAAACAATAAAAAAACATTAACCACCCCCCAAAAAAAACTACTTTACTTCATCATTGTATAGCAAAATATGCAAAATATAAAATCGCCTTAAGCTTAAATGGGTCTGGCAAAGGGCCCAGAATAGAGTGTATTTCAAAATTTCTGAAAGGTTTGAATAATTTCCCATAGCCATACCTAAGCGACGACGTATTTACAAAGATCTCTTGGTCTGGAATCAAATGACAATTCCTGAACACTGAGGTAGTCTAGAACTCAATGAACAACAGAAATAGCTTGGATAACTAGTTTGCTAACAATTACGAGACACCAAGGCGCCCTATCTGAAAACTGATATGGTTTACAAAGTAACGGTAATAATACGTCAAGGTGAAAAGAAAAATAATTTCTTCACTGGGTAGTTAATGAATACTCGAGATGAAAACATCTGTCTTGTTATTGAGAAGAGTGCTGAACTGTTATGTAATATCTATCTTCCTCTATAGCAGCGAATGACGGACAATTATCCCTCAGATGAAGAGGAGACTTCAGGCAACAGAAATATGTTTCTACGGAACGATACTGACAATACTATGAAGAGAAGTGTAAGCAAAGAAGTCGTTTTAAGAAAATCCGGTAAAAGGGACAGTTAGGATTAGAATCATACTATTAAGACAGGATTAAACACTTCAGTTTAGAGGTGTTTGGAGTAGATAGATCTATCTATCACCCGGTTCACACTCCACCCACGTCTCTTGAACAGGTTAAGAGGCTCATCCATTGTTCCCTGTTTAGGATGTGGTTTCTGGCTTTTCTCTTTTCCAATCTTCTCACTTTGGTTTCTTTTTTTTTTTTCAATTGGAGTAGATAGATCTATCTATCACCCAGTTCACACTCCACCCACGTCTCTTGAACAGATTAAGAGGCTCATCCCTTGTTCCCTGTTTAGGATGTGGTTTCTGGCTTTTCTCTTTTCCAATCTTCTCAATTTGGTTTCTTTTTTTTTTTTTCAATTGGAGTAGATAGATCTATCTATCACCCGGTTCACACTCCACCCACGTCTCTTGAACAGGTTAAGAGGCTCATCCCTTGTTCCCTGTTTAGGATGTGGTTTCTGGCTTTTCTCTTTTCCAATCTTCTCACTTTGGTTTCTTTTTTTTTTCAATTGGAGTAGATAGATCTATCTATCACCCGGTTCACAGTCCACCCACGTCTATTGAACAGGTTAAGAGGCTCTTCCCTTGTTCCCTGTTTAGGATGTGGTTTCCGGCTTTCTCTTTTCCAATCTTTTCACTATTACGTAGCCTCCTGCACATCAGTGGCGTTACCGCCTTGCTTGGGGTGATACGATTAAAAAAAAAAAATCCTGTCTTAATAGTAAATTTGATTGAGATAATCTAAAACATGACTTAGAATCTCTTGTTAACTAGGGTAATGAATGAGACGTCAATTTTAACGCCCATAATAGTTGCTCTCTTTTAATCATCTGAGAGAATCCTTCTTATTCTCTATCAGCATATAGGCTGATGCTAACCCCCAGAATAGTGACTCTGCGCCTTTTCTAACTAACGTTTTCAGTTAACATTGAAGTAGAAAGAATATATTGACCCGATTGCTAAGTTTACAGCTAAAAAAATTTGGTTCACTATGTAGTGCTAGACAGTTTTTCTCACCAGAATCTATCTTAGATATTCATAAGTCTTCCATTCGTCTTTGCTTTGAATATTATTGCCACATTTGTCTGGTGCCCCTGGTATATATTTATAGACTATTGATAAAATTCAAAGAGAAATCTGCAATTTTATATGTCCTGACCTGGCATCTCGGCTTCAGTGAGTTTTTCACCATCTTAACCTAACTTCCCTGTACCTTTTCTATAAACACTTTCATAGTAAGTATTCTGATGAATGCTACGGTACCTTGGCTATACGAATTTAAGCGCATAACAATATTTGATGTGCGTTATGGTGCAATGGATATCGACTCGGAACGACAAATCAGGGAGCCGAGTTCGAATTCCAGTTGAATTCCTTGCATTCACTTACTCACAAATACCCTTAGGAAAGGTATTAATTAGTCTCTTCCCTCCAGTTATGGGTTAAATAACAGGACAGATTGGGTTCTATAGCCTTGTCTAGAAAGCAATGGTAACCTACTGCAGGATAATCTTCTGCACAGTCAGTCATGTCTCGAAAGAGACATTGTTGGGACGCCCGCGCCTATTCGGCTATAATGGACTATTCCATTACTATGTAAAGTAATGGTGGCATCTACGTAGGAGAGTGTGCCGAGCAGCCGATCGACAAGTCAGTCGTAGACTTCCGGTGACGACCCGGAAGTACCCATTGCTCATACTACGTCTTACGACGGTTGAGACGATTAACCCTTATTCTTGTATTGGATACTAATAACCTTTGTAAATACTATTTTCACGGAATACAACAATTAACCTATTCCTGTTGTTGAGTTATTTATTCTTACTCACAACAGAACAGACATGATTCCCCAAAGCGTGTATCACATATAGCACTTAGCTGACTGACTGACAATATTAGCGGCAAAGTTTCATCTATTCACAATTGATCTGGCTAGATGTAACCGTAAGTTCTATACTAACAGTTTCTTCTATCACACTTTTCCCTTGGGGAACTTTTTTCCAGTTGATTATTTTTCTGTCAAATTTGATCTTCAAAATTTAGATACAATGCTAATTGTAATCTGCTGTCTTAATTCTTGTCCTTTCAATGGTTTCTCTCAGTCATAGTATAATTTTATCATATACTCCAGCACTTAATCATCCATTGCATCTTAGTAATTTTATTGTCTTGCATGGGGTGAAATGATTAAAAAAGATTTCTGGGACACATAATGAGGCTCGGAAAATTTGACACTCCCAAGGCATACTGAAGAGAAGGAGAACCGAGAGAAATGGTCAGTAACATATCTAAAAGACTTAAATGAGAATTGTGAAAGTTATTAAGCAACAACAATTGCTTTATACATTTAGCAGGACGTACTCTGGTTATATTCACCCAATACTGGAAATAGATTCAAAGGTAAAACTGTTCCTTGGTATGACAATAAACTGCATCCGGCAGTAAGGCATCTGGTTGATAGTTTGTGAGGAACATATAACCACCTCTTAATTGCTGTTGTTCCCAGGTCCACTTTCACCCAAGGTGGTACCACCTGTCAGGGTCCCAACTATGGGCAAATAGTTTATCCCCAATCTAGGCTCAAAACACCATGAAAGTATAAAAATAGATTTTTATAGTAAATATTCCAGGAATACACTTTTGAAGGAAAACACATGACCAGCAATACAATTTTTAAGGAAAAAGTACCACCAGAAATATAATTTTGAATGAAAATAAAATATTATCAGCATACATATTGAAGAAAAAATTATTACCGGTAATACATTTGTGAAGGAAAATAAAATTCTACCAGGAATAGATTTTTGAAGGAAAAAAAGTATTACCAGGAATACAATTTTGAAGGAAAATAAAAATTTACCAGCAATACATATTTAAGTAAAAAAGTATTACCGGTAATACATTTTTGAAGGAAAATATAATTCTAGCTGTAATACATTTTTGAAGGAAAACGTATTACCAGGAATACATTTTTGAAGGAAAATAAAATATTACCAGGAATACATTTTTGAAGGAAAATAAAATATTCCCAGGAATACATTTTTGAAGGAAAATAAAATATTACCAGGAATACATTTTTGAAGGAAAATAAAATATTCCCAGGAATACATTTTTGAAGAAAAATAAAATATTACCAGGAATACATTTTTGAAGGAAAATAAAATATTCCCAGGAATACATTTTTGAAGGAAAATAAAATATTACCAGGAATACATTTTTGAAGGAAAATAAAATATTACCAGGAATACATTTTTGAAGGAAAATAAAATATTACCAGGAATACATTTTTGAAGGAAAATAAAATATTCCCAGGAATACATTTTTGAAGGAAAATAAAATATTACCAGGAATACATTTTTGAAGAAAATAAAATAACACCATCAATACATTTTTGGGAAAAAATACACACTAGCAATACATCTGAGTCTTAAAATAAAAACCACTTTACAAAATTGCATCAAAGAGAGCAGATCTACAAACGTTTTGCTTACGAATCTATCTATCTAAACTTATAAATGGAACTTTGTCTCTGTGTGTGTGTGTCTGTGTGTGTGTATCCGTTACCTATAGACACCGAAACGGCTGAACCGATTTTCTTGAAAATTTACACAGTTGTACTATAAGCGTTTGCGAGTGTTCCTAGCTAGGTTTGTGTCAAGGTAACTCCGAAAAATATCGAAAATCGATAAGCGAAAAAATAGGGTTATAGAAATAATTGTCCGATTTTAATCAAATTTGATACACTCATAGACAAAGACATAAGAAACGATATTCAGAAGTTTCAAGGTTGCAGTTCTTACAATAGTGCAGAAAATCGATAACATATATATATATATATATATATATATATATATATATAAAAGGCAAGATGTTTGTGTGCGTGTTTGTTTATCTGTCTGTATGTCTGTTTTTTTTCAGCCCTTTTATTTTAGTTTTTACTTCAGGTTTGGCTCTAAGTAGGTATAATTGTAGTTCTTAGTCTCGGCCATGATACCATTTACTCAGAGGACTTATTTAGCTTTCAAAATTCAGTTTACGACGAAAAAAACTTATTTGATATCGATACCATGAAATTAAAATTTGACTTACATCCATTCATTTTTCTTTCAGTCTACGGTTTAGTCTTTCGTGCCAACGTCTAAAGAGTCTGAGCTCGAGAACCACGGGTTAGCTTTAAAGCTTTCATTACACCCGAGCAATGCCGGGCTATACTGCTAGTTGTGTATATAAATAGCTTGGCTCGCTCTGTCCAATCGAAGTATTTAAAATAGTATGCATTTTTATGTTATGGCGTATGGCCTCCTTCACCCATATGGGTCTTCAGTCAGTTCTTTCTGTTTGGATGAAGGCCGCCATTGACAATGGCGTAAGTGAGAAGCTGTAATTGCAAGCATCTGTGCGACTTACTAACTAACCATTTTCCCACGGCGAGAAAAATATGTGCGTTATTATTGATAGCCTGGATGAAAACCAAAATTCACATTTGATCCCGAGTGGTTGAACTGACTAGAGTGGGAATAATCTTAATGATTAGATTGTGGACTCTCTTCTCAGATGTGATGCCAGCTACACTGAGCTGTTATTTGGTATGTGCTCTTCGTTCTAAATACCCTTGGATAAAGGTATGATTCCATCTCCCTTGCTTTGGGGAAAGAACTGTTCTGAAATCCGACCAGGAAGTAACCAACGGGAAATTCCTCAATTAGCTTTCTTGATAAGTCTTAGCAATTTACGCAATTCTATTATGTTCTGTGTTCCTTTAGAACGTAGGCAATCATGGCCCTCCACACCCTCCTGCCATTTGTAACTCTTAATATTTTTTTTGTTATTTCTCCCAAACCCTGTTCTGTGGTTAAGCTCATCAAGTATGCCTCTCATTGTCCTCCTTTTCTTTAATTTGTCCTGTGAGTATCATGTTTTTCAAGCCCTTCTTCCTCATTATATATATTTTTGTAATCATTTCACCCCAAGCAAGGCATTCTACTGCCATTGTTGCGCAGGGGGTTACATAGGGGAAAGTGATGAGAAAGAGGGGTTAGTTATAGGAAATGTCAAGAGGAGAGTTTTTTTTAAAATCATTTCACCTCAAGCAAGGCATTATACTGCCACTGTTGCACAGGGGGTTACATAGGGGAAAGTGATGAGAAAGAGGGGTTAGTTATAGAAAATGTCAGGAGGAGGGTTTTTTTTTTAATCATTTCACCCCAAGCAAGGTATTCTACTGCCACTGTTGCACAGGGGGTTACATAGGGGAAAGTGATGAGAAAGAGGGGTTAGTTATAGAAAATGTCAGGAGGAGGGTTTTTTTAAAATCATTTCACCCCAAGCAAGGCATTATACTGCCACTGTTGCACAGGGGGTTACATAGGGGAAAGTGATGAGAAAGAGGGGTTAGTTATAGAAAATGTCAGGAGGAGGGTTTTTTTTTTAATCATTTCACCCCAATCAAGGTATTCTACTGCCACTGTTGCACAGGGGGTTACATAGGGGAAGGTGAAGAGAAAGAGGGGTTTGTTATAGAAAATGTCAGGAGGAGGGTTTTTTTTTAATCATTTCACCCCAAGCAAGGCATTATACTGCCACTGTTGCACAGGGGGTTACATAGGGGAAAGTGATGAGAAAGAGGGGTTAGTTATAGAAAATGTCAGGAGGAGGGTTTTTTTTTAAAATCATTTCACCCCAAGCAAGGTATTCTACTGCCACTGTTGCACAGGGGGTTACATAGGGGAAGGTGAAGAGAAAGAGGGGTTTGTTATAGAAAATGTCAGGAGGAGGGTTTTTTTTTAATCATTTCACCCCAAGCAAGGCATTATACTGCCACTGTTGCACAGGGGGTTACATAGGGGAGGGGAGAGTGATGAGAAAGAAGGGTTAGTTATAGGAAATGTCAGGAGGACGGTAACAGACGAATGAGAATACTGAGAATGGGGGTGGAGTAGATAGAAACTTGAGAGAATGGATGCTAGTTAGTGAGATTAGAGATGTCTATTGACCTTACATTTAAATTCCTGGTGATTGTAGTTGTCGGGGAAGCACGTATATGGAAGGATATTCCACAGGCGGGAAGGGCGTGAAAAGAAACTGTTAGAGTAGAAATTGCGGTTACATTTTATCGGTTTCACTGTAAAATGTTGGGACCTAGTTGCTAATCTATTAGCTCGTGTAAATTCATATCTAGGGGGCACCAGTGATATAAGTTCATTGGAGCAGGAGCCGTGAAAGTATTTATAGAAGAGGCACAGGGAAGCCACGTCACGCCGGTGAGATAGCAACTGCAGCCGACCTGCCAAGTAGGTATCGATCACATCACAAACTTTCCGTTGGATTTTGTCAAGAACCCCGAGGTGAATAGCAGGGGCACCCGACTAGCTGTGGCAGTATTCAATATTTGGATCTCAGTGTCGCAATTTTCGTCTTCTATTAGAACAATTACCAGATATTTAAATTCCAGTGGAAGTTTCTGTACATGTTTGATTTTAGTATCCCCGATTTGTAATTTACCCTTAAATATATTCTTTTGCTGATAACCATGAACTCTGTCTTCTTGTAGTCTATACTCAGTCTTTTTTTGTCGGGTTCATTCGATATTTTCTGAAAGTGCTTTTGGAGTTTTCTTTCCATGTTTTCTATCAGTTATTTTTTTAATCATTTTATCCCAAGCAAAGGATGTGCGTTGTGGTGCAGTGGACATCGGCTCGAAATGACAAATCAGGGAGACGAGTTCGAATTCCAGCCGAATTCATTGCATTCACTTACGCACAAATACCCTTGGGAAAGGTATTAATCCATCTATTCCTTCCAGTTATGGGTTAAATAACAGGATAGATTGGGTTCTATAGACTTGGTCGGCAACCAGTCTACCGCAGAAAGCAATGGCAACCTACTGCGGGATAATCTTCTGCCCAGTCAGTCATGTCTCTTTCGAGACATGATCGCCCAAGCGTGTATCACGTATGTCACTTAACTAACTGATCCCAAGCAAGGCGATGCCGCCACTGATGTGCACAGGGCTACATAGAAGAGTTAAAGTTTTGGACAGGAAAAGAGTGAAGATAAAGACAAACCAGCTCCATGGGAAGAAAGAGAATGGGCAACAGAAGGATGTCAACACAGGAGTGAAGACAGTTACGAAATGTAGAGAGAAAGGAAAAGAACAAAATACATGGGGTGATATAGAAAGAGTGAAGAGGAAGACGAACCAGTTAGAGGGGGTGAAAGAGAAAGGACAAGAAAAGGATGGGAACACGGGAGTGAAGACATTTACGAAGGTAGAGAGAAAGAAAAAGAACAAGATACACGGGATGATGAAGAAAGAGTGAAGAGGAAGACGAACCAGTTACAGGGGGTGAAAGAGAAAGGGCAAAAGAAGGATGTGAACACAGAAGTGAAGACAGTTGCGAAGGTAGAGAGAAAGGAAAAGAACAAGATGCACGGGATGATGAAGAAAGGGTGAAGAGGAAGACGAACCAGTTACAGGGGGTGAAAGAGAAAGGGCAAGAAAAGGATGTGAATACAGGAGTGAAGACAGTTGCAAAGGTAGAGAGAAAGGAAAAGAACAAGATACACGGGGTGATGTAGAAAGAGTGAAGAGGAAGACGAACCAGTTACAGGGGGTGAAAGAGAAAGAGCAAAAGAAGGATGTGAACACAGAAGTGAAGACAGTTACGAAGGTAGAGAGAAAGGAAAAGAACAAGATTCATGGAGTGATGTAGAAAGAGTGAAGAGAAAGACGAACCAGTTACAGGGGGTGAAAGAGAAAGGGCAAGAGAAGGATGTGAACACAGGAGTGAAGAAAGTTACGAAATATAGAGAAAAAGGAAAAGAACAAGATACACGGGTTGATGTAGAAAGGGCTGAAGTTAAGTGAATAAGAGATGGGAATTCCCATTGCATTTAAATTCTTGGCGGTTATAGCCGTCAGGAAAGCAAGTATATGGAAAGAAGTTCCACAGGCTGGAAGCGCGAGAAAAGAAGTTGATGGAGTAGAACTGTCGCCTGCATTTGGTTGATCTAACTCTAAAAGGGTGGGACCTTGATGCCAGTCTGGCACCAGTGACCTAGGTTCTTCAAACAAATATGGCAACAGTATTCAATGGACGGAAGAATAGTAGATGTATAAATATCCAAGATGGATTCTATCGAGAAACACCCAGTGACCCATGTAGGGTTGTCAACAAGAGAAAAATTCCAAGGTACGAAATACAAAGTGGATATCGACTCGGAACGACAAATTTCTCATCCTAATAATGATGGTATTAACTACCTGATGAGAAATTGTTTTTTCGATGTCGAAACAAAATGTACACTTTTGTAGTAAATTATAATTTGTACATGTTCTAAACTATAAATTATAATATACGAGATATACGTTATACGAGATATACGTTCAGTGCCATACATGATACACGCTATGGGCGATCATGTCTCTTTCGAGAAATGACTGACAGGGCAGAAGATTATCTGCAGTAGACTGGTTGGCAGACATGGCTATAGAACCCAATCTGTCCTATTATTTAATCCATAACTGGAGGGAAGAGACGGATTAATTTTCTTCTCCGCGTAAGTGAATGCAAGGAATTCAACTGGTGGAACTCGAACTCGACTCCCCGATTTGTCGTTCCGGGTCGATACCCACTGCATTACAACGTACATCGTCTGAGGTAAATAGACAAAAGTCTGACCACGCGAAGGTCTACGCGGAATTTTTATCCGAGCGTATGAGCTTCGGAACCCTCTACGGTTAAAAAAAAAATCGGCCTTGTGCCACATCCCGACTTTATGAGGAGGTAAATGGCGAGTAAAGAAAAGGGGCTTGACCCAAGCAACGTCAGGTTGCTTTTATCGTCGAATATCCTCCAGTATTTTTGCTTTAACTCCAGACTTTGTGGTCCCCTCACAACACCGACTGCCCACACCAATCCTTCTTTCGTGAGCCGCCGTTTTCCTGTGGAATTTAAATAGTCGAAGGTGTTGAATGACTTGGAAGTTGAACAGTGCGAAAATCTGGTGCGGTCAGTTGAATGAATGGCCACGAGAAAGAAATAACGAGTCGGCGTTGATTGGTAATTAAATTGGAATTGCATGGTTATCACTTTTCGCGTCATGAAGGGAATAGGAAGTCAGGGATTAAGACAACAGATGTACAACACCGCACACACAACTACAGTCAAAGAAACATTGACGCATGCATACGCCCACGGGGGACAAACATATGGCCGCGCGAACGTGCGTACACACACACAAACACATACCCACACACACACTTAAAGATACATAGATCGAGTTACTGATTCACAGAAAATCGTGTACACATTCTAATGCAACTGCATTTTCTTACATGAACGCATATTCTCACGTATTCTTGCCAACACAAACACACAAGCAAACACACATAAATACACTCAGATTACTTCTTTCATTTACACACATGCTATGTGCGTTGTGGAGCAGTGGATATCGACTCGGAACGAGAAATCGGAGAGCCGAGTTCGAATTCTAGTTGAATTCCTTGCATTCACTTACGCGCAAATACCCTTGGGAAAGTTATTAATCCGTCCATTCCTTCCAGTTATGGGTTAAATAACAGGACAGATTGGGTTCTATAGCCTAGGTCGGCAACCAGTCTACTGCAGAAAGCAATGGAAACCTACTGAGGGGTAATCTTCTGCCCAGTCAGTCATGTCTCTTTCGAGACATGATCGCCCAAACGTGTATCACGTATGGCACTTAACTGACCACATGACATTGGATATCACAGTAGATGTGCATTGTGGTGCAGTGTACATCGGCTCGAAACGGCAAATCAGGGAGCCGAATTCGAATTCCAGTTAAATTTGTTGCATTCACTTACGCACAAATACCCTTGGTAAATGTATTAATCCGTCTGTTCCCTCTAGTTATGGGTTAAATAATAGAACAGATTGGGTTCTATAGCCTTGTCTTGCAACCAGTCTACCGCAGAAGGCAATGGCAACCTACTCCGGGATAATCTTCTGCTCAGTCAGTCATGTCGCTTTCGAGACATGATCGCCCGAAGCTTGTATCACGTATGGCATTTAACTGACTCTCACATGAACAAATAATTTGGTTAACATTGTTCTGTACGTGTGTTTGCAAACTCAAACACACGCCATTTCCGCTCATTTTATTAGACTAGATACATTTTATGTTTGCAATCATTTTTTTTAATTCTTTCTAAATTTTTCTTTATTTAATTTTTATTTTATTATCTTATTTTAATTTTTGACTTGTTTGTTTGTTATTTCTCCTTTTATTTAATTAAGTATTATATTTTTAGTTGCTTAATGTTATTATTATTATTGTTATTATTTTATTATTATTTTTGTTGAATTTTTATTACTTTTATCATTATAAATTTTTATTTAATTATTATTATTATTATTTTTATTTAATTGATTTCATTAATGAATTTAATTCAGTTCTTTTTCCTTAAATTTTGTAATATTTTTGTTAATTTATTTGAAAATTTATAGTTTTTACTTGATTAATTTATTTTATTTTTCTAGACTTAAATCGGCTGAAAATTGACTTTGATTTTGTTATGTTGAACACTCGGTTACTTTGGTTAACAAGTCGGTATATTTACAAATTATCTCAAACACACATGCCATAACCGATCTATCTATCTATATATATATATATCTGTATATATATATATTTGAAAATATGGTTGGTGGTACAAAACTTCATAACCGCCATAAACAGACAATTTCTTTTATTTTTCTTACGACTCATGATGATGATATTTGTTTTTCACTGATGTGCAGGGGGCTACGTAATAGTGAAAAGATTGGAAAAGAGAAAGCCGGAAACCACATCCTAAACAGGGAACAAGGAATGAGCCTCTTAACCTGTTCAATAGACATGGGTGGAGTGTGAACCGGGCGATAGCTAGATCTATCTACTCCAATTGAAAAAAAAAAATGAGAAGATTGGAACAGAGAAAGCCGGAAACCACATCCTAAACAGGGGACAAGGGATGAGCCTCTTAACCTGTTCAATAGACATGGGTGGAGTGTGAACCGGGCGATAGATAGATCTATCTACTCCAATTGAAAAAAAAAACAAAAAAACAAAATGAGAAGATTGGAAAAGAGAAAGCCGGAAACCATATCCTAAACAGGGAACAAGGGATGAGCCTATTAACCTGTTCAATAGACATTTGAAAAATAAAACTGAAAAACCAGCTAGCAAATCGGTTTCAGACCTCGCCCAACACAGCTAAATTGAGGTTAATAAATATCAGTAAAATATCAGTAATAATTATCAGTAAGAAAATGGGAAATATAGAGAGAAAATTTCTTAGTTGGAAATGAGTTGGAGGCCAAATATATGATCGTTCCGTTTACACAATGCGATTTTAATGATAGAATATAAATGTCCGCCAACATTTTAAGGTTGTAATTTGTGTGGGACAAGCTAAGCATAGAAAATGCGCCCACGTTGGTATTTACCACATTCTCACCAAGGCCTTTGCGATACAAGGTCAATTAAAGTGGGGATTCTGAGCCCTTAAGCGTCAGTTAAAAATATCCCGAAGACCCAGCTTAAGGTTGGGTCGGGCTCTTGTCTATTTGCCCCATACGAGACTCTACCCCCTCAGCGGAAGCCGAGATTTGAACAAGAGAGGCTGGCGGTTGACTCGAGAACGAGCCCGCGCTGTCATTTACAATCTTCCCACTAAGAAGAATACGACACAAGGTCAAAGTGGGGCTTCTGAGCCCTTAAGCTAAGCCAGAAATGTTCTGTAGACCCTGCTTAAAGCAGGGTTGGGCTCTTGTCTGTTCACCCCAAGCGTGATTTCACCCTTCGGCGGAGCCACATTTTGGTTTTTCTCCACCCGGAGGCAGAGAGTTGATCAAGAGAGCAGTAGAAAATGAGTGTATTCTAAAGTTAGAGTCACAATTATGGTTATATATAAGGTGTTCTTCGACAGATAACCCATGTGTGTTGGTCAGCCTGTCTGACGAAGAATAGTTACTGTGCATAAGTGTTAGGACAAGAACTATTTTATCTTTTATGAGGCCTCAAAATAAAGTTTAAAATCACCCCTCCTAAAACTTTTGCACACTACCGGTAGTATCCAAAAGTATTAGGACTGGGGTGATTTTCCTAAAACCCACAATGAAAATCAAATACAGGGTGAAAAGCCAAGTAAATGCTAATAAATATTGATAATTTAAAAGTAGGTGTGAAAAATGTATTAAAAGTAAATCTCTCAGTTGCAGGGAGGGAAAAAACCAGAGCCCTGAAAGCAATGTCAGAAGCGGCAGAGAGGTGTTCAAGCTGGATCTGGTCAAGGAGGAATAAAAGTGAACTTCATAAGGCTTAATTTTCCTACAAATATCAGGTGTACCTTTGGCTAAGTGGTTAGTGCGGGGGTCTTTGAGTGAAAATGAGCATATCCAGAAGGTCACGGATCCTATCCGTGGCTCGTCCCGGAAAATAAAAAAGGGCAGCAGAGGGACATCCGGAGTCATGAACCGGGTGTGGCCCAACCCTCCTAGAGTGTCAGGAGATAAGGGCCGAAACACTTGCTTGACGGGGGCTTCTCTTCTGAGGATTCTCTGCTGCCACGCTCTCCACGAGTTTCTTTCTACTATTAAACAAGTTATTTTGAAACTACTTATTATTCTACTATCCTTGGATATGGCTGACTTTTTTCTTATTCCCCCTCTCAAAATTGATGAATATAATGTTACTTCGCAAGACACACTTTGAGAACAAATACAAGCTGCTTGGCAGGAGATACCATTAGATATATTGAAGAAGCTTGTGTTGTCAATGCCTGACAGAATGAAGGCTGTGATCAAAGCAAAAGGCTATTATACTAAATTTTAAATTTATTTTGTAACAAGTATTTTTCTTGTTAAAGCATCCGTTGGGTAAATCAAATAAATTACTTTGATTAAATTGTTTATTTTCTGTCAATATGCCTCATAAATGATAAAATAGTTTTTGTCCTAATAGTACAGTACTATATATATATATATATATATTGAAAAATAATTAACCCAGAATATTACTAAAAAATTGTTTTTAATAACGGAAGTGAAGTCTGTATTAATTAAACCGGAAATAAATTGAGAATAAATACATCAGATCAATCACACATATAGCATAATACCGACAGAGGAATACATATATTTACTTACACATACACAAAAACAAATCTTATGAAAAAATATATACATACACAAAATTCTTTTTTGAATTAGATAATAAAAATGAGGATGCTGACAGGATGTATATATTCAATCAAACAGGTAGTGAAACTGATAAAATGCAACCGCGACTTCTACTCCAGCAGTTTCTTTCCTCGCACTTCCCGACTGTGGAATTCCCTTCCACATAATTGCTTCCCCGACGGATACAATCTCCAGGAGTTTAAATGTAAGGTCAATAGACAATCCTAACACACTAACCTGCTCCCATTCCTCCTGACATTCCCTATGTCTAACATTCATTCCTCCTAACATTCCCTATGTCTAATCACTCCTTCACTTTACCTTCCCCTATGTAGCCCCATGCGCAATAGTGGCAGTGAAATGCCTTGCTTGGGGTGAGATGATTAAAAAAAAATATATATATAAAAATGTGAAAGATATATACTCAAACACAATAAATGAGAAAGATAAGAATAGATATTTAAGTCCGCAAACTTAAATGACAAAAAGAAGGGAAGAGAAGGAAAAAAAAAAAAGAAAAGAAAAAGAAAAAGGGGAACGAAAATACAATCTTTTTCATCGTGTGCCGTGTCCTTTCCGGGCGTAGGCGATCATGGACTTCCACTTGGCTCTGTCTCTTGTCGCTCTCAATAATTTTTCTCTTAGTATCTTTTCCAAGCCCGCTCTGCAATCCATTGTCTCAAGCCCATAAATCTAGAATATAAATAGATAGAAAGTATCGTGGCCACAAAGTGGGGGATCACTTTATATATTGATTATAATAGAGAACTGATCCCCCACTTTATATCCACATTATAATTTCTGTTTTATTTATCAAATTCTGATTAGGTATGAATCCCCCTCTTCCCATTACTGATTAACTACACAGGAATACTTTTAGTTTTATTTCTTCTTCTTCATGTGCCGTCTCTCTTCAGGACGTAGGCGATCATGGACTTCCACTTGGCTCTGTCTCTTGTCGCTCTCAATAATTTTTCTCTTGGTATCTCTTCTCCGTCAACCATTTGCTCCGACTTAACAAGTACGTCTTATGCTGCTTTTCCCTGTCTCTCATTTCATTTTCATTTATACGATCCGTGAGTATTAAGTTCTCCAGGCTCTCCTTCCTCATTACGTGTCCCAGAAACCTCATTTGTCTCTTTCTGATATTTAGTATCAATTTTCTTCTCGTTTGCATCCTTTCCAACACCTCATCGTTTCTCACTTGCTCCGTCCCTACTAACCTCAGCATCCTTCTGTAAAACCACATTTCTGCTGCCTCAAGCCTCTCCTTCATCCTTGATGAGATCGTCCAGCATTCACTCTCATACAGAAGGACATATATCACACAGCATTGCAGCACTCTTTTCTTTGTTTCTAATGAGATTCCCTGTTTTTCAGTACTCTGGTTAGCTTCTGAAATGCGACTTTGACCATGCCAATGCGTCTTTGGATCTCCATGTCGCTCTTTCCTTCCTCAAAACATTTTCCAGGTATTTGAATGTTTTTATTTGTTTTATTTTAGGTTATCCGACTTGCAGTTGGCATATTGGGCTCCTCTTTTTGCTGATGTCCATACATTCAGTTTTTTTGAGGTTTAAGCTCAGTCCTTTCTTTTCACTTGAAGAAGGTTTTACATTTTCCTTTCCGTGTCTGCTATCAGCACCGTGTCATCCACGGATCTGATATTGTGGACGCCAATGTCGAATCCTGGCAAGTCTTTTTTATTTCTTTTATAATTGCTTCGCTGTACAGATTGAAAACATCCAGTGAGAAAACACACAGTCACCAATAATAATTTACACAAAAGAATTTAAAGATGAAAACTATCTTTACAGAGATATTTTTTCAAAAAATTCTCTTTAAACATTTCGCTTTGATAAAAATCTACCCTCAAATGTTCTAAAATCTTTCTAAGACATTAAAAAAATTCTCTGGAAAATATTTTCCACAAGAGAAAATATTATACAAAAAAATACAAATGCTTAAAGTGTCATATATTACGAATAAGCTAATGTGTTGAAAAGCAATAGCGTCCCAAGTGTTCAACATTACAAAAAACAAAGTCTATTTTCAGCCGATTTAAAAACGTTTTGTCGATAATATTTTTTTTCTTTAAAAATTTGTTATGGTAATAATTTTTTCTTTAAAAGTGTATTGTTGGTAATATTTTTCTTTCAAAAACTTATATATTTCTATAAAAGTTTATATATATATATATATATATATATATATATATATATATCTGTAAAATTGTATTTTTATACTTTAATAGTATTATGACCACAGTTTGTGGGTTAACTATTTGCTCTGACAGGTGCTGCCACTCCGGGTCAGGGTGGATCTGGGAACAACAGCAATTAAGAGGTGGTTACATGCTTCTCACAATCTCCCATTTAGAGGCCTTGCTGCCGGATGCAGTTGACCGTCATGCCCAGGAACATTTACTCATTCAATGTTTTTAATAAATATAAGTACAAGTAGACTTTATTTCCCTAGAAATATATATAGACTTCAAACAAAATTGAAAGTAATAAAATGATAAGAACTTACTGACCTTTTTTTTTTGTTTTGCATCGATGGCCATCGTATGATGTTGGGATGGTTTACTGGTGCGCCTTTCGTCCTGTTTCGTTCTTTTTATTTCGTTTCCCTTCTTTTTTATATGAATTGCGTTCATCTTTCTTTCATCTGTGTCTCTTTCTTTCTTTCGCTTTTTCTTAACACTTTCTCGTCTTAATGTTTTCCTTCATTATCCATTTTTCAGTCAGTTAAGTGTTATACGTGATACAGGCTTTGGGCGATCATGTCTCGAAAACAACATGACTGACCGCGCAAAAGATAATCCCGCAGTAGGTTGCCATTGCCTTCTGCGGCAAACTGGTTTCCATCCAAGGCTATAGAACCCAATCTGTCCTGCCATTTAACTCATAGTTGGAGGCAGAAGAGATAGATTATATTACATTATTATATTAAGTAAAATTAGTGGGGGATCAGTTTATTACTTCATAACAATAGAAAACCGATCCCCAACTTTACGTCCAGAAGAAGTTTCAATTATGTTTCCAACTATTATATTCAGTCAGTTAAGTGTTATATGTGATACAGGCTTTGGGCGATCATGTCTCGAAAGCAACATGATTGACCGCGCAGAAGATTATCCCGCAGTAGGTTGCCATTGCTTTCTGCGGTAGACTGGTTTCCATCCAAGGCTATAGAACCCAATCTGTCCTGCCATTTAACTCATAGTTGGAGGCAGAAGAGATAGATTATATTACATTATTATATTAAGTAAAATTAGTGGGGGATCAGTTTATTACTTCATAACAATAGAAAACCGATCCCCCGTTTATGTCTAGTAGAACTTTTAATTATGTTTCCAACTAATATATTCAGTCAGTCAGTTAAGTGCCATACGTGATACACAATTTGGGCGATCATGTCTCGAAAGCGACATGACTGACTGGGCAGAAGATTATCCCGCAGTAGGTTGCCATTGCTTTCTGCGGTAGACTGGTTTCCATCCAAGGCTATAGAACCCAATCTGTCCTGCCATTTAACTCATAGTTGGAGGCAGAAGAGATAGATTATATTACATTAATATATTATGTAAAATTAGTGGGGGATCAGTTTATTACTTCATAACAATAGAAAACCGATCCCCAACTTTACGTCCAGAAGAAGTTTCAATTATGTTTCCAACTATTATATTCAGTCAGTTAAGTGTTATATGTGATACACGCTTTGGGCGATCATGTCTCGAAAGCAACATGATTGACCGCGCAGAAGATTATCCCGCAGTAGGTTGCCATTGCTTTCTGCGGTAGACTGGTTTCCATCCAAGGCTATAGAACCCAATCTGTCCTGCCATTTAACTCATAGTTGGAGGCAGAAGAGATAGATTATATTACATTATTATATTAAGTAAAATTAGTGGGGGATCAGTTTATTACTTCATAACAATAGAAAACCGATCCCCCGTTTATGTCTAGTAGAACTTTTAATTATGTTTCCAACTAATATATTCAGTCAGTCAGTTAAGTGCCATACGTGATACACAATTTGGGCGATCATGTCTCGAAAGCGACATGACTGACTGGGCAGAAGATTCTCCCGCAGTAGGTTGCCATTGCTTCCTGCGGTAGACTGGCTTCCATCCAAAGCTAGAGAACCTAATCTCTAACTCCTAACTGCAGGGAGAAGTGATAGATGATATTACATTATTATATTAAGTAAAATTAGTGACGGAATTAGTTTAAAACTTCATAACAATTAGAAAACCAATCCCCCACTTTATGTCTAGTAGAACTTTTAATTATGTTTCCAACTAATATATTCAGTCAGTCAGTTAAGTGCCATACGTGATACACGCTTAGAGCGATCATGTCTCATAAGAGACATGACTACAGAGCAGAAGATTCTCCCGCCGTAGGTTGCCATTGCTTTCTGCGGTAGATTGTTTTCCATCCAAGACTATAGAACCTAATCTCTTATTTAACTAAGGGCTGCAGGGAGAAGTGATAGATTATATTACATTATTATATAAAGTAAAATTAGTGGGGGATCAGTTTATTACTTTATAACAATAGAAAACCGATCCCCCACTTTTGTCTAGTAGAACTTTTAATTATGTTTCCAACTATTATATTCAGTCAGTTAAGTGTTATATGTGATACACGCTTTGGGCGATCATGTCTCGAAAGAGACATGACTGACTAGGCAGAAGATTGTCCCGCAGTAGGTTGCTATTGCTTTCTGCGGTAGACTGGTTGCCGACCAAGGCTACAGAACCCAATTTGTGCTATTATTTAACCCATAACTGGCGGGAAGAGACGGAATAATACCTTTCCCAAGGGTATTTGTGCGTAAGTGAATGCAAGGAATTCAACTGAAATTCGAACTCGGCACTCCGATATGTCGTTCCGAGTCGATATCCACCGCACCACCAATACTTACAGTTCTTTGTTGTTATACCTAATTTCTTTTCGGTTTCTTCCAGTTTTTATTTTTTATTTTTTTTTTTGCTTTTTCTGTATTATCTTTCTATTCGTCTTTAATTCCTTCTCTTTCACATTTTTCTTTAATTGTTATCTTTCTTTTTCATTTTCGTTATTCTTCATTTTTGCTTTTATTCTTTCTGTCTTTGCTTTTTATTTTTAGATTTTCTTTCCGTTTCTTTTTTTATGAGTCTTTCTTTCTTTCTGTTTTCCTCTTACACTCATTTTTCGTTTTTCTTTCCACTTCTTCTTTCTTTTTATATTTTTCTCATTTTTGTAAGCCCTGCAAACGCTTCCTTTTTATTGAAAATAGGAAACAAATTAACTTTAACGATATTAAAGTTATCTGTATTGCTACGTATATGTGCATATTATTAGCTTCTATTTTCATTCCCTCTCTCCCCTTCTCTTTCTAACACACACACACACACACACACACTCTCTCTCTCTCTCTCTCTCTCTCTCTCTCTCTCTCTCTCTATATATATATATATATATATACTACTGGCCATAATTATTAGGCTACCACAGTTTCAAAAAATAAATCATGTATTTCACACTATTTTTAGTATTTATTGTCAAGTGGATAATTCTAAATGAAAATAGAATGGCTCTTTTGTTATTAATACTTTGCAAATTTTACAAGGCAAGGAAGCAAGGATGAACTCGTCGAAATCATCCTAAATTTTCTTCATTCTTTCATTGATGAAACTGCAATAGAGATAATTAATAAATATTTATAAATTCATTTGATGCACATGTTATTGTGCAGTATTAAGAAAAGAACCATTGTATTTTCATTTACAATTATTCACTTGGCAATAAATACTAAAAACTAGTATGAAATACACAATTTTTTAAAACACTAGGGTCGCCTATAATTATGGCCGGTTATATATATATATATATATATTTTTTAACGAAACTTGGTTATAAGCAACCGACAATTTGTAATAAAATTATATATTATATATAATATATATATATATATATAAACGTGATTATATATAATTATACTTGTTTCGAAAACATTCTTCGAAAACTTTCGAACGAAGAAAAAGATGGTTTAAAAAAAAAAAAAAAAGAGCTTAGGACATGAAAATCTGTCAACAGTGTTCTGCCAGAAATCAGCACGAAGCCCAAACAAAATACCGACACGAGTAACCATCTAACAAAAAGCGCTCAATACACAGGTAGAAATTAATATCACCTCATGAGCCAGACGAACCTACCGAGTTTTCTCCTAAACGGATCGTCAGCTTACCTTGACGATCCGTTTTGGAGAAACCTAGGTAGGGTCGTCTGGCTCATTAGGTGATATTATTATATATATATATATATATATATTCAGGTTCGTTTAAACTGTGAATTGTTTCGTAGTCGAGCTGTTTAAGACGCGTCAGATCAATTAACGGCTTTCCCTATTTTGCCGAATGACAGATATTTTTCTCACAAAATTTCTCAAAGATATTCACGCCAGTATACTGTTAAATTAAATTAAATATATATATATATATATATATATATATATATATATATATAAATACACTGTTTCATTAAAAACAGACTATTTACTCAAATATGAATATCAATTAAAAATAATGTTTAAACAAATAAATTACAATATGCCGGTTATTAATCCATTTCTTGAAACGCCGAAACTTTCCAGAACATTGTTTGTTTATATTTCTTTACATTAAGTTACGCTTTCAGAGCAGAAATGCATATTACAAAAAATTGGAAATTTTTGTTTATAAGGCTTGATTCGACTTCGTTTAGACTGTAAAATTATTCGTGGTCGAGCGGTCTACGACGCATCCTCTGTGTTTTTTCGCATGTTCGAATTTCCCCAAAATATTCAGACCGGTGGGTATATTGTTTTATTAAAAGTAGAGTATCCATTAAATACATGAAATATATATATATATATATATATATATATATATATATAATATTATATTATGTATATATATATATTATATTATGTATATATATACATATATATTAGTCATCCCCGTACAAGCATGTTTCGCAGTATCACAGTTAATCAGTGTGGTTAGATACATACTCTTGCTTCTGGCTGTGATCGAAGCACGACCGATTTGGTCTCTGTCGGAGTCGCTACCCACAAAGCAATCGGCGCATGATGTCAGAGAGAGAAAATTTTAACGTGTTGTATATAATCAGTGTATACATACGCCAGTCACTGAAAGAACTCAATTCATTTCCATAGATGGCAGAAGTGGAAACTGTTTTTAAAATTTGCTTCTCTAGAGAGCTCGATCGTAATGAGAGCATAATATATTAGTCATCCACATACAATTCTGTTTCGCTGTATCACATCTCATCAGTATGGCTAGATACATCCACTTGCTTCTGGCCGGTATCGAAACTCGATATATATATATATATATATATATATATATATATATAGTTAAATAAAAAGAAAACAAGAGAAAAACTGTATTTAACTCGTCTACGCTTTTCGTCCTGTGATGAAAATAATAATACGCAATTGTCTCCAGTTCACCGTGTGTCGCCTACGCTTTTTCTCCTGTGATCAGGACGAGAAGCGGAGTCAAGTTAAATACAGTTTTCCTCTTGTCTTCCTTTTATTTAATCATCCTGTCCTAAATCTCAGATCATAACTGAGTATATTTTTTACATATATATATTTTTTTTTCAATTTTTGAGCGAGTTATTTCGCTACCAGGTTTCTCCCATGAATGGTGTCTTAAGACGATTTTTAATAACTATTAAAAAATCGCCTGAAGACACCACTCATAGTGGAAACCTAGGTAACGAAATAACTCGTTTAAAAATGGAAAATATTCAAAAGTTCTACAATATAATTGTATAGAACACTTTTTAATACAAATGCCTGCTGGTCTAACCCTATTAGGACCTAAAACTAAGCATTAAACAATATATATATATTGTTAAATATAACAGACAATGAATGTCTATTATGTTTAATCGTTAGCCGTTCTAAACATCGTATTTTGGCTTTAATTTCAGGTGAAAATAAAGAGAAAAATTCTCCAACATTTGGATAATTTTTTATTAAGTTGGTTCTAAGCTTTCGGCTTACATGAGCCATATTATTTGTCGTGTAAGGAAGTTCAATTGAAATTTCTTGGTATTGGGATAATTTAACGCTGCGGCATCATGTAACTTAAATTTAGTGTATCGGGGCACCAGGTAATTTTCTAAACATATATTGTTAAACATAACAGGCAATGAATGCCTATTATGTTTAATAATGTTATATATATATATATATATATATATATATATATGTGTGGATTATCATTATGCTATATATAGCATAATGATAATCCACGTATACTGTCTTAATATGTATAGGAAAAACTACTAAAAACTTATAAGTTTAAAAATGTATTTTTTTTACAGTATTTGATTTATTTCTGTTATTATATATATATATATATATATATATATATATATATATATATTTGATATTTCAAACCGGTCTAGTCCTTTCATCAGAAACAAATAAAAAAAATACATTTTTAAACTTACAACTTTTTACTAGTTTTTCCTATATATATAAATATGTACATATACATACACTACTATATATATATATATATATATATATATATATATATATATATATAATTTCACCCCAGATAAAGCAATAACGCCCCTAAGACTCAAGTGAATACAGCGCTAGAGAGTATTCACTGTAATCTTAATTAGAAAGAATAATAAAAGCAGAAACATTAAAAATCCAAAGAAGGATCTGCATTGTTTTCGAACTTGACTTCAGTCACTTTCGCACCGGCTTGATGTGGTTTCCATCTGTCTTTTCTACAAATATATTCACCGACGAGCTTCTTTCCCTGGTGTTCCGACCACATCTGTTTACGCGTGCTACCAGATTGGCATCAAGGGCCCATCCTTTTACCGTTGAAATAGTTACATGTAACTTTTAAGAGTTAACAGGAAGTTCTTAGGAGTTCTTGGGAAGTTCATAAGAGTTCTTTAGAGTTCCATTGGAGTTCAGTAGAACTACTAGGCAGTTGATATTAGTTGGCAGTTAGCCGAATGCTAAGGAGTCAGCTTTCAGTGGAAGATTACCAACATTTTGGGTGCGTTAAGTTGATTAGCAACCGACATAGCAAACTACTCCATAACAATTATGTAACCAAAACTCATGAAAAAAATATTTTGAAGTTTCAAATTCTCAGCCTCTCTCTTTGTTCATGCGCCTGTGTAGTTTCATCAACGGAAACATAAACTCAGTCTGATGAACTCCTCTAAACAACAAAACGCGTCCCACGAAAACGTTTTCTTGTTTTCTTACAAGCTGTTTATTTTTTGGACACAAAATGTCAAACAACTGTTCAAAAGACGAGCTTTTATAAATGCTGTAATATTACAACCTAAATTAACAGCAGTCCTTTGTCAGTCGTCTTTAAGGAAACATGTATAAAAGAGGAAATACATAATTGTCAGATTAAATGATCCAGTAGTCAACAAGGAAAG
Source organism: Ascarosepion bandense (assembly GCA_037127315.1). NCBI lineage: Eukaryota > Metazoa > Mollusca > Cephalopoda > Sepiida > Sepiidae > Ascarosepion > Ascarosepion bandense. Next base: position 248,184 of record JBBBDQ010001383.1, on the reverse strand, counting down.
TAACAAAAAATATTCAAAATCTCTTTTTTTTTTTTAGCGTTTTTACACACTTTGTGTAAAGAAAAGAATACAATTGTATGAACACAAGAAAAATGAAATAAAAATTTTAATCGCATTTCTTTGCCAGTCGGTTCACACTCCACCCACGTCTATTGAACAGGTTAAGAGGCTCATCCCTTGTTCCCAGTTTAGGATGTGGTTTCCGGCTTTCTCTTTTCCAATCTTTTCACTATTACGTAGCCCCCTGCACATCAGTGGCGTTACCGCCTTGCTTGGGGTGATACGATTAAAAAAAAAAATCGTCATTAATGAAAGTTGTATAAGAAAGTGGGGTGGATCGCTGTCTGAAAACATAATATATACAAGATACTTGAGGACAGACTTATCTAAACTTTTTTATGAATGGAACTTTGTCTGTGTGTGTGTGTATGTGTGTGTGTGTGTCCGTTACCTATAGACGCTGAAACGGCTGAACCGAATTTCTTGAAAATTTACACAGTTGTACTATAAGCGTCTGCGAGTGTTCTTAGCTAGATTTTGTGTCGAGATACACCCCATAAATATCGAAAATCGATAATCGAAAAAATCGGGTTATAAAAGGAGTGGTCCGATTTTTATCAAATTTGATGCACTCATAGACAAAGACATAAGAAACGATATTCACAAGTTTCAAGGTTGCAGTTCTTACAACAGTGCAGAAACTCGATAATATATATATATAAAACGCAAGATGTTTGTGTGTGTGTCTGTTTATGTGTCTGTATGTCCTTTATACAAACAAATCCACAATTTTTATCCGATTCTTACCAAATTTCACTCAAATATTCTTTAGGCTGAGTCTGAGCTCCAGTACCATGGATTAGTTTTAAAGCTTTCATTACACCCGAGCAACATCGGGCTATACTGCTAGTAGAAAATATAAAATCAAATAATATGCTGAGGTAGTAAGAAACATATGTACTCAGATACTTGACGCACACCCGTCACTCTCTCTTTCACTCGCTCTTTTTCTCCACACACACACACACACACACACACACACACACACACATATATATATATATATATATACACTACCAGCGATAAGTGTTGTTTAAAAAAATGATGTTATTTCATACTATTTTTTAGTATTTATTTTCAAGTGAATAAGTGTGATTGAAAATAGAATGGTATTTTCGTTAATACTGCACAATAACATGCGCATCAAATGAATTTATAAATATTTAATAATTAACTATATTGCAGTTTCATCAATGAAAGAATGAAGAAAATTTAAGGTGATTCGGACGAGTTCATCTTTGCTTCCTTCCCTTGTAAAATTTTACAAAATAATAATAACAAAAGAACCATTTTATTTTCATTTAAAATTATACACTTGGCAATAAATACTAAAAATAGTATAAAATTCATCATTTTCTTTAAAATAAAAAAAAACTGTGGTAGCCTAATAATTATGGCCGGTATATATATATATATATATATATATATATATATATATATATATATATATACGAATTTGTGTATTTAATGTGTGCTTCAGCGTTTATGTAAAATAGACATCATTTCATCGAAGCAGAATAGTTTTTCTTTATAAGTGCTTTTTAAATTGTTCAGCCAGACGCATAAATATCAAAGTATGGTGAACTGGTTGGTTGTATTTAAAAATATATTTGCTTAGTCAGTTTTATTTTTAAATAAAACAAATAAAAAACACCTTTTTGAAATCTTGCCCTTCTGGTTTTAAGGTCAATTAATTCGCATGATTTTCTTTCATTCCCGTAAAGCATGTCAATATTTTTGGTGCCAGCTTTAAATTGTTATCAATTTGTACCCTCAGATTTTATTCTTAAAAAAAGCATTTAACATCAAGCAAGGCGATAAAGCCACTAAGACGTAAAGGTATACTGAGTGTAAGAGAAAGCTAAACATTATTTAAAGATGAGAACAACAAAATAACAGGAATTAAGTCAACAAAAGATGACAAGTTTTGAGGCATTTGGAATTAGAAGTTAATTTCAGCCGAAAAATAAAAAACGAAAAATCCTGTTTAAAGTTTATCGACTTTCGAAATGCCATAACTTTTGATCAATTTACTTACATAAAAATTATTTCAGGAGTTCTAATGGTATCAGTGCTTCTTGAATGTTTCTTACGTTTTGATACTGGAAATGCATTTTTCATCTTTGATCTCTAACTCCTGAAATTTGTAGACAAAGAATCTAGCGACTTTTTAACAGCGTAAAGGAGATAGGTTTTCTCAGAATTCATCCCTCGTCCGGAATGGAAGACCAAGAGCGACAGGTGTCACTGGACCGTTACCCTGCAAGTGTTCGCAACAAACGAAAATAACTGATGGATTCTGGAACGTTAAAACCATGAATAACTGTGGACAGTTGGAAAACGTGACGCAAGAGATGGATAGATCTAAACATATTTATAAATGGAACTTTGTCTGTGTGTGTGTGTGTGTGTGTGTGTGTGTGTGTGTGTGTGTGTGTGTGTTGCTCGGGTATAATGAAAGCTTTAAAACTAATCCATTGTCCTGGAGATCAGACTCTTTGGACGTTGGCACGAAAGACTAAACACCAATAGATGTTTCCAGTTAAAGCGAAACCGTAGACTGAAAGAAAAATGAACGGATGTAAGTCAAATTCTGATTTCCAGGTATCGATATCAAATAAGTTTTTTCGTTGTAAACTGAATTTTGCAGGCTAAATAAGTCCTCTGAGTAAATGGTATCATGAGACTAAGAACTACAATTATACCTAGTTAGAGCAAAACCCGAAGCAAAAACTAAAATAAAAGTGCTGAAAAAATACAGACATACAGGCAAATAAACAGACGCACACAAAAACATCTTGCCTTATATATATTTATTTATTTTCGATTTTCTGCACTATTGTAAGAACTGTAACCTTGAAACTTCTGAATATCGTTTCTTATGTCTTTGTCTATGAGTGTATCAAATTTGATTAAAATCGGACCACTCCTTCTATAAACCGATTTTTTCGATTATCGAGTTTCGATATTTATTGGGGGTACCTCGACACAAAACCTAGCTAAGAACACTCGCAGACGATTTTAGTACAACTGTGTAAATTTTCAAGAAAATCGGTTCAGCCGTTTTGGAGTCTATAGGTAACGAATACACACACACACACACACACACACACACACACACACACACACACACACACACACACACACACACACACACACACACAGAGAGACACAGACACTGACAAAGTTCCATTTATAAATAAGTTTGGATCTCAAGATACCATTGCAGAAGCACCAGAAGAGACAGACTTATTTAATGAATGAACTAATGGTAGACTTATAAATGTGTAAGGTAGAGGAAATTTCCTGCAAGTCACTTGGGTAGCAATACACTGCGTCTTTTTGACCTAACTTCTTCAACCGACCTGAAGTAGGGTCACCGTGTCGTGCCAGAAATTTTACTTGTCAGAATTCATTTTGCACATTTATATATCTACCATTCGTCCGTGCATTAAAAACTGTTGCCTTATCTTTTCACTTCGAGGTTCTCGACAAAATCTAGAAAAGGATCTGCAATGTAATCGGTCCTGACTTGGCATCTCGTCTTCACTCACATTTTTTACCGAGATAACGTGTCTTCCCTTTATCTTTTCTACGAATATTTTATGGCAACTGCCCTGAGGAGATTTTTATCCCTGGTTCCCTAACTACGTGAATTTAGACGATCTAAATTGGTATCTAGGTCCCACCTTTTTACGACTGGAACAGTTAAATGTAACCACCTCTTTTACACAAACAGTTTCTTTATTCACACTTTCCGTCTGTGGGACTCCGTTTCATTTACTTGCTTCCCTGATAGCTACGATCTCCGAAAATTTAAATGCAACGTCAACTGCCATTTTTCTATCTACTTGAATCCCATCCATCTTTTATCCTTTCTTCCACACTACCGTTACCCTGTCTTACCTTCTCTGATTGCCCCTCGCACACTTGTGTAAATCTTTTCCCTTCCTGTCAGACTTAAGGCCAAACCACGTTGAAACACAATTTCTCGTACGATAATCATTGTTACGCAACGTTGAATGAAGTCAGTACGTAGATAAGCGACCGCTTGTGAATATTTGGTTCTTTAATGGAAACGATGTGCGTTGTGATGCAGGGGACATCGACTCGGAAAGACAGATCGGGGAGCCGAGTTCGAATTCCAGTTGAATTCCTTGCATTTACTTACGCGCAAATACCCTTGGAAAAAGTATTAATCCGTCTCTTCTCCCCAGTTATGGGTTAAATAACAGAACATATTGGATTCTATAGCCTTGGTCGTCAACCAGTCTACCGCAGAAAGCAATGGCAACCTCCAGAAATTTAAATGCAAAGTCAATACTCATCTACTAACCACTGGCCTCTAGCTCTCTCCCCACCCCTGTATAACCTTCCCTTTCTCTCCACCTATGTATCTGTCATCGCACCTGCTTTCTCAGCTTTCTATAGGTTCCTTTCTAACTAGTTTGTACTCCTCACTCTTTTCTAATTAATCTTTTTACATTTATGTAGCCCCCTGCACATCAGTGGCGTTTCCGCCTTGCTCGGGGTGAAATGATTAAAAAAAAAAACTACTACGCGATAACCTTCTGCCATGTCAGACATCTCTCTTTCGAGACATGATCACCCAAAGCATGTATCACTTCTGGCACTTGACTGACTGACTGAATGAAAACGAAAAGGAAATTAATACTGAGCACCAGGAGGAGACAGATGAAGTTCCTGGGACATGCAGTGAGGAAGGAGGGCTTGGAGAACCTGATACTAACAAGCCAGATACAGGGAAAAAGAGACAAAGGAAAGCAACGGATAACATGTTTGAAGGGCCTGAGCAGATGGAAGATAGAACGAGGGTTGCGTGGTGTAACAGGAGAAAGCGTACTAAGAGCTACCAGGGATAGGGAGACGTAGAAAGCCATAATCATCTACTTCCTAAAAGCACAAGGCACATAGAAAAAGAAGCTTATATGTGCGGGTGGTGTAATGGATGATGGAACGAAGTCGTTAATCAGAGAACCGAATTCCAACTCCTGTTGCTTCGTTCTTTTCACTGTCGCACGAATACTCATTGGAAAGTTATGAAAGCACCTCTTCCACCCTTAGCTATGTGTTGATTAGTAATAATTGTATAATTAAAACCACTATTATTCCCTTTATAAAAAATATTCATACACTCTAAAATATTTTCTGGCTTTAAATAACATGCAAAAGGTTGATAAGCCGCAGAAAACGAATCAGTCGATAGCCAAATTAATTTTGGAGGAAAACGTTAGCAGTCATTGGGAAAAATCGGTTGTGAATTGCCTCGAATTGAAATGCTAAATAATAAGGATTTTCTTATATTAATTATAGGAATAGTTGGCGCAATATCGCCTAATTTCCAATCAATTTAAACATTATGAAATGGTAAATATGAACAATTCCTTTATAGTTGCTTTACATATTTTAATAATTTAGGAAATGATTATAAATTCATGAATAAAAATTGTTTTCATATTTATTTCTTTAAAAATTCGTAAATGTTAAATATTATAGTATTAGTATTAATTGTATTGGTTTTTAGAATGTTGTACATATAAATTTATACTTCTAAATAAACAATCTAAGAAATAAATTTTGTTTAATATCTTTATTGTGAATTCTGAAGGAAAAATAATATTTATATCATTATGTAAACGAATGTTTTTGCAATAATATTTCTACCAACTAATTAAATATTGAAATTTTTCCAATTTTTTTTTAATAATCGGAAACTTTATGTAATAATCGATAAAACTGAGCTGAAAAATGTAAAAAACAAGAACAAAAAAACAATTAATTTAAAAGTGGTGGTAGTCTCCTGCAGATCCGCTGGATTTTCTTATATTAATTATTTGAATAGTTGGCACAATATTGCCTAATTTCCAATCGATTTATGAAATAGTAAATATTAAACATTTCTTTATAGTTGCTTTCTTCTTCTTCTATGTGCCCTGTCCCTTCAGGATGTAGGCGATCATGGATCTCCACGTCTCCCTATCCCTTGTGGCTCTTAGTATGTTTGCTCCTGTTGCTCCTGGCAACCCCCGTTCCGTCATCCACCTGATCAGACTCTGCAGATATGTTATCCGCTGCCTTCCTCTGTCTCTCCTTCCTTCTATCTGACCAGTCAGCATCAGGTTCTCCAGGCTCTCCTTCCTCATTGCATGTCCCAGGAACTTCAGTTGTCTCTTCCTGATGCTCAGCATCAATTTCCTTTTTGTTGCCATTCTTTCTAACACTTCGTCGTTGCTTGTATGCTCAGTCCACGATATCCGTAGCATCCTTCTGTAGAACCACATTTCGGCCGCTTCCAGTTTTTTCCTCATTTTCGATGATATTGTCCAGCATTCACAGCCGTACTGAAGAACTGACATCACGTAGCAGTCTAGCACTCTTTTCTTCGTTTCTATTGAGATCTTCATATGTGTTAGTATTTTGCTCATCTTCTGGAACGCGTCCTTTGCCATGCCAATTCGCCTTCGGATCTCCGTGTCGCACTTTCCATCTCCTGTTAGAACACTTCCTAGGTACTTAAATTCTTAGACTTGTTTGATTCTGTTATCCCCCACCTGTATTTGGCATTTTGGGTTGTATCTTTTGCTGATGACCATGCACTCAGTTTTCTTAAAGTTTATTTGTAGTCCCTTCTTGTCACTCTCCACTGCTAGTTTCTGTATGAGATCTTGCAGTTTCCTTTCCGTGTCCGCAATCAGTACTGTATCGTCCGCGTATCTTATGTTGTTCAGGTTGTGGCCTCCAATAATAAATCCTGGTGTGTCATCTAGGGTCCTCAAAATATTCTCGCTGTATAGGTTGAACAAATCCGGTGAAAAGACACATCCTTGTCTTACGCCTTTTTCTATCTTTGTGTATCTACTGAGGTCGTTACCTGTCCGTATGCAGGCCGTTTGCTGCCAGTAGAGATTCTTGATTATTCTTATATCTTTGCCGAAAATGTCGAGGTTGCCTATCATTTCCATCAATTCTTTGTGTCGTATTTTGTCGAATGCTTTCGCGTAATCAATGAAGCTTTACGTATTTTAATAATATAGAAAATGATTATAAATTCATGAATAAAAATTCATTTCATAGATTTTTTAATTTTTTAATTTTTTTATAATCATATCGCCTCAAGCAAGGCAGCTTACTGCCACTGGTGCGCAGGGGGTTACTTAGGAGGAAAGTTATGAGAAAAAGTGATAGGTTATAAGGGGTGCCAGGAAGTGGGTAAGACAAGGATGAGAATACTAATGAAAGTGGAGTGGACGAAGAAAAGATAATGAGAGAGAGAGAGGATTCAAGTTAGTGATATAGGAGATGACTATTGACTTTACATTTAAATTCTTGGAGATTGTAGCTGTCGGGGAAGCAAGTAAATGGAAGGGAATTCCACAGGCGGGAAGTGCGAGAAAAGAAGCTGATGTAATAGAATTTGCGTTTATATTTTATTGGTTTCACACTAAAAGGGTGGGACCTAGTTGCTAATCTTGTGGTAAATTCATACATAGGGGGCACCAGAGAGCTAAGTTTATCGGAGCAGAAGCCGTGAAAGTATTTGTAGAAGAGACACAAGGAAGCCACATTGCGCTGGTGAGAAAGTGACTGTATCTGAGCTGCCAAGTCGGGATTGATCACATTACAGATTCTCCGTTGGATTTTGTCAAGGACTCCTACGTGGATAACAGGAGCACCCGACCAGATATGGCAGCACTTTTTTAATGCACGGGTGGATAGTAGTGCAGGATGATTTCAGACGGGAAAAATTTCTTGGCCCTACACAGAGAACCGATCTTTTTAGCAGCGGATTTAGCTATAGATTCGATATTTTCTTTATAAATTGGTAAATGTTAAATATTGCATTAGTGTTAATTGTATTGGTTTTTAGAATGTTGTATATATAAATTTATACCTGTAAATAAACAATCTAAGAAATAAATTGTGTTTAATATCTTTGTTGTAAATTCTGAAGAAAAAATATTTATATTATTATGTAAACTAATGTTTTTGCAAGAAGATTTCTACTAACTAATTAACGGATGTGCATTGGATATCGGCTCGGAACGAGAAATCGGGGAGCCGAGTTCGAATTCCAGCTGACTTCATTGCATTCACTTACGCGCAAATACCCTTGGGAAAAGTATTAATCCGTCTCTTCCTTCCAGTTATGGGTTAAATAACAGGACAGATTGGGTTCAATAGCCTTGGTCGGCAACCAGCCTACCGCAGAAAGCAATGGCAACCTACTGCGGGATAATCTTCTGCCCAGTCAGTCATGTCTCTTTCGAGACATGATCGCCCAAGCGTGTATCACGTATGGCACATAACTGACTGACTGAATTAACGTTGGCGATTTTTTTTTTTTTACATATACTGGGTTTGAACAAAATTACTTCACATTCTTTAAGTGAATTTCAAAGTTAATTGACATATTTCTACACATGTGCCATTTTCATCTACTAATTTTCACTCTCTTTGGAGTAGCATCATGATTCCATCAGCCGAACATTCTGAAGGATGAACTGGCTATAATGGTTTTTACAGGTTTCCAGATCATGGTAATTATTCCGATTAAGAAATTGCAATATTGGATTGCCACCAATAAACTGCTAACCCGGAGCTATAATGCCAGGGGAGAAAGAATCGGAATCTTAAACAAACTGTACCAATATCCACCGTGGCTGCTAAGAACAAAATGGGGTGATGTCTAGTGTCACCCGGATGGAGGTTAACATTTCCGATTGAATAATTCAGACCTATTTATGTCGATTGTTACCATTAATCGATTCAATTGCAAACATTCAGTCAGTTAAGTGCCATACGTGATACAGGCTTGGGCGATCATGTCTGGAAAGGGACATGACTGACTGAGCAGAATATGTTCCCGCAGTTGATTTGCGTTCAAGGCTATAGAAACCAATTCGTCTGTTCTGATATTTAACCCATAGCTGGAGGGAGAAGACACGGATAAATACCTTTCAATGTTATTTATCCGTAAGTGAATGCCACAAATTCAACTGGGATACGAACACTGCTCTTCGATTTCTCGTTCCGAGCCGATATCCACTGCACCACAACGCCCATCCTACTACATTGATATCATTCTTCTTCTTCATGTGCCGTGTCCCTTCAGGACGTAGGCGATCACAGACTTTCACTTGGCTCTGTCTCTTGTCGCTCTCAATAATCTATATCTTGGTATCACTTCTAAGCCCCGCTCCGTCAAACATTTGATCACATCTAATAAGTATGTCTCGCACTGCTTTCCCCTGTCTCGCCTTCCATTTATCCGACCTGTGAGTATAAAGTTCTCCGAGCCCTCCTTCTTCATTACGTGTCCCAGAAACTTCATTTGTCTCTTCCTGATATTTAGTATGAGTTTTCTTCTCGTTTGCATCCTTTCCAACACCTCATCGTTGCACACGTGCTCTGTCCATGGTAGCCTCAGCATCCTTCTGTAAAACCACATTTCTGCTGCCTCAAGGCTCTCCTTCAATGAGCTAAAATATTTAGTTTCTAGCACCTTATCGTTGCACACATGCTCTGTCCATGGTATCCTCATCATCCTTCTGTAAAACAACATTTCTGCTGCCTCAAGGCTCTCCTTCAATGAGCTAAAAATATTTAGTTTCCAGCACCTCATCGTTGCACACGTGCTCTGTCCATGGTATCCTCAGCATCCTTCTGTAAAAGCACATTTCTGCTGCCTCAAGCCTCTCCATCTTTGATGAGATCGTCTAGCAATCACTTTCATACAGAAGGACAGATATCACATAACAAACCAGCACTCTTTTCTTTGTTTCTAATGAGATTTTCCTATCTTTCAGTGGCTCTGATTAGCTTTTGAAATGCGTCTTTGGCCATCAGGCCAATGCGTTTTTGGATCCCCATATCGCACTTTCCATCCTCTATCAAAAGTCTTACCAGATATTTGAATTTGCTTACTTGTTTTATTTTTGATTCTCCGACTGGCAGTTGGTAATTGATCTAAATAAAAACATATATCATAGACCATCTCATTCGGTAGAAGTAAGTTCTAACGCACAATTTGCCTGCATTCTCATCTGGAAATATCTCATTTTTCCCTGACGATATTACCCTAATTTTGGCTGATTAACTGGGGCAAGTAATGCCTTGCAGATCCTTGACAAAATCCAACGCAGAATCTGTAATGTGATCAATACCAACTTGGCAGCTCAGATACAGCCATTTTCTCACCGGCACAATGTGGCTTCCCTGTATCTCTTCGACAAATACTTTCATGGCTTCTGCTCAGATGAACTTAGCTCACATACATTTGTTCGAGCCACAAGATTAGCAACTAGGTTCCACCTTTTTACGGTGAAACCAATAAATTGTAAACGCAAATTCTACTCCATCAGCTTCATCTCTCGCACTTCTCGCCTGTGGAATTCCCTTCCGTTTACTTGCTTTCCCGACAGCTACAATCTTCAAGAATTCAAATGTAAAGTTAATAGCCATCTACCATTCCACTAACTTGCTTCCTCTCTCTTTCTCTTTCTCTCTCTCATGCTTCTTTCTTCTTCCACTCCACCCCTAGAAGTATTCTCACCCTTCTACTACCCTCTTCCTGACACACCCTTTAACCTTTCACCCTTTCTCATAACTTACCTCCTATGGAACCCCTGCTTAACAGTGACAGTAAAATGCCGTGCTTTGGGCGACACAATTATATATATATATATATATATATATATAGGAAAGAATATTAATAAAAAGTTTTGAATTTAAAAATGTACTTTTTTTGAACAGTATTTGTTTATTTTTATTATATTTTATATTTATAATAAAAATAAACAAATACTGTTCAAAAAAAAGTACATTTTTAAATTCAAAACTTTTTATTAATATTCTTTCCTATACATAAGACAGTATACGTGGATGATCATCACTATATATATATATATATATATATATATATATATTTAAACATATCACCCCGAGCAAGGCAGTAACGCCACTAATGTGCAGGGGGCTACGTGAGAGTGAAATGATTTGGAAAAGAGAAAGCCGGAAACCATATCCTAAACAGGGAACAAGGGATGAGCCTCTACACCTGTACAATAGACGTGGGTGGGGTGTGAACCAGGCGATAGTTTAGTCTATCTACTCCAATTGAAAAAAAAAAAAGAAAAAGAAAAAAAATTAACGCCTCCAAGACAACAATGCTATCTTTAAATTATATAGAAAGCAATTTTTATCCTTCGTCATCATGGATGGGGCTAACCCCCACTTAGAGATTTCTTTCTTTCTACTGGCATGAATCTGAGTAATTATAACGTTTCAGTTGCTAGGTCCTAAGAAGATCCTTTTCCTGAGTCGTGTCAGTTATTAAGCTAACGTTCGCCCATGCATTGGAAATAGCTGCTATATTTCGTCTGGTGCTGTATGTCTCGAGATTCTTGACAAAATTCAAACAGCAGTCAGGAATGTTATCGATCCTGACATGATATCACGACTTCCCCCTGTCTTTTCTACTGAATTTGAATTTAACAGATGAATTAGTTACATTCATTTCCACGTAAATACACTAGGTGTTCTGGATTCCGGGTGAGGAACCGCGAAAAATAATTAACAACAAAACAGATATGAAGATAGAAAAGTAGGTTATATTGAACGTAATATTAGGTTAGTAAATCCGGATATACTATTAGTAAATCCGGATATACTATTAGTAAGAAATAAATATATACAAGTCTTGAAGTGAAGTAGTTGGAAATAGTATATCCGTGTATATTATTCTAGCTGAGTGGAGCTCAGAGCTATTCTGACTTCTGATACGGTAATCTCTAGGTTATTTCGGTATCTCTCGGTAACTTACGTATCAGTTCCGGTGCTCTCCGATACTCTAACGGATCTCTCTATAACTCTCAACTCCTATGTTCTCTCTATGGCAGGAGTATATCTATACTCAGTCGAGTCCATTATCATATACAAAGTGGGGATCCCACAACACTTGAGACCGTTATAAATCCTTCTCTTCTTCCTCCAGCTACGGGTTAAATAGTATGACAGATTGGGTTCTATAGCATGGAATGGCAACCTGTCTATCACAGAAGGTAATGGCAACCTACTGCGAGATAATCTTCTGCTCAGTCAGTTATGTCTCTCACGAGACATGATCGCCCAAGCGGGTATCACGTATGGCACTTAACCAACTGATATATCCCGGAAAAGAATATCAGTGTAAAGATTAGTGGAAGAATGGTACTCGACACAGGAATACGATATAACGGATTTCTTGTACTACTGTACAATTAACAATAAGATACAGTTAAGCAATCAACGAATAGGAGCGGAATAAACTATCAAATAGAGAATGCCTTCGCCTAAGACGGTTTGCTGTATTTACTAGCCTTCCCACGCAAGGCCGGATGTGACACATGGTCATTTTATAGTGGGTATTCCCGACCATATAACCGGGCCAAAAATAATGTCTGTCTATTTTTACCTAGTCGTGCTTCTACCCTTCGGCGGAACCACGACTGGGTTTGTACTCTCTGCTCAGAAGCAGAGAGCGCCCTCTACCCGAAAGCAGAGAGCTGACAGTGTTATAGAGCAGTCATCCTAAGACGGTTTGCTCCCTCTCGTACCGCTTGTCACCGTCCTTTATAATCTAGACCATTCCATTCTCGGGGATGGCAGGATGTTCCACTATAACATGCTATATTTCTCATCGTCTGTTAAAACACCTGCCATTTTAAGTTAAATATCCATATTTGATTTATGATGGTATCTCGAATTCGTAGCTCCCACGTTGGACTATTCATCTTGGTAATGGCAGTACATCATTGGCAGTTGGTCTTTTCTTTCCGCTTCTTCGTTCTTTCTTTTGGATATCAAGATACGTTGAAATTTGAAGATATTTATTGTATAGTAAAGACTGACAACGCCGGGCTATACTGCTAGTACGATATAACGGATTTCTTGTACTACTGTACAATAAACAATAAGATACAGATAAGCAATCAACGAGTAGGAGCGGAATAAACTATTAAATAAAGAATGCCTTCGCCTAAGACGTTTGCTGTATTTACTAGCCTTCCCAAGAAAGGCCGGATGTGACACATGGTCATTTTATAGTGGGTATTCCCGGCCATATAGCCGGGCCAAAAATAGTCTGTCTATTTTTCCCCAGTCGTGATTCTACCCTTCGGCGGAACCACGACTGGGTTAGTACTCTCTGCTCGGAAGCAGAGAGCGCCCTCTACCCAAAGGCAGAGAGCGGACAGTGTCATAGCATCGTCAGGCGAGTGCCTAAGACGTTTGCTGTATTTACTAGCCTTCCCACGCAAGGCCGGATGTGACACATGGTCATTTTATAGTGGGTATTCCCGGCCATATAGCCGGGCCAAAAAAAGTCTGTCTATTTTTCCCCAGTCTTGATTCTACCCTTCGGCGGAACCACGACTGGGTTTGTGCTCTCTGCTCGGAAGCAGAGAGCACCCTCTACCCGAAGGCAGAGAGCTGACAGTGTTATAGAGCAGTCATCCTAAGACGTTTGCTCTTTTGTACCGCTTGTCACGGTCCTTTATAGCCTAGAGCCTGTTCTCGGGGATGGCAGGATGTTCCACTTTAACACTAATTGATATCATTGTGTCTAAGTGGGGTGAATTGCTTAAAAATAAAATTGTCATCTGTATCCTTTTCTTTTTGCTTTTCATTAAGTCTTCTCATTCTCTTCCCTTCCTAAATAACACTTGCGTTTCGGTGGAACCTTGCTTGGTGGTGAATCGACTGAAAAAAAATGCCATAATCTTATATTTTTCGTTGGTGTCATTTATCCTCCCCTGGCAACATTAAACGGATTTTAATGTCCTCACCTAGCACACATTCAGATGATCATATATGTTTTAATTATTGGCTGATTTGTTACAAATCTTATAAATAATGTAATTACTACGTAATTAGACACTTATTCTTGACTAAACCTGTTTGGTATGTGAAATATTTGAAGTAGTCTTAGTGGCTGCGATGTTTAATATTCGTCAACCGTAAAAAAACAAAAAACAAACAAACAAACAAAAAACACTCACTACACAGAAAATTGACGCAACACAATCTTTATACCCAGATATATCTTACCTTTGTCCCCATGTACCAGATCTTGCCTTACAAGAAATCTTGAATATCCTGTGAATAATAATCACCCCACTTATAATAAAGTCTATTATATATGTGTGTGTGTGTGTGTGTGTGTTTCATTAAAAATGACAGACAAAGCATTATAATTAAGTTCTTTATATAATTTTTCATGTGTTCGTATAATTTTTTTTTTGTCGGAACTCAAATTATATAAGAATTCTCCAAAGATTTTGTACTTTCGAACGCTTTCAGTTATACTTTTAGCCATTATCAAGAATTAATATTGTTTTACTTGTTAATAAACACGTGTAAAGTTTATGCATATAGAGTCTTGTGCATGTTATGTTCTGAACACGGTAAGCACATTGCTACCGTGTTCATTGATGCTGTTAAGTGTAGGATTTCTCTTTTTTTAGTAATACCTCCATTATTTTTTATCTTCTTTTGCATGTGGATGATGCTATTATGTATGTATTATCAATGAGTATGATAACTGAGTTTCTATCTTAATGATAATACCTTGTCTGTCATGTTAAATGAAACCTGAATAAAAGAGAGATTGTTGCCAAAATACATATATCCCTTTTGTGACTCTTATGGAGAGAGAAACATTAGCATCGGCTCAGTTCATTCTCTTTACTACCAGTTATTAAATTTTACTACCACTTATGAATGCTCTTCCCGCGTATTCGCTCTTTAACAGTATCTTATTTTATTTTTGCAATAATTATGTTGTTGAGTAATGAAGAAAATATATATCCCCTCTCTTATAATAATGACCATTGTATATTTATATATATAGTCATCCGCATCACAGCTCATCAGTACGGTTAGACTCCGATTGCTTTTAACCCAGGATTGAAGCCCGACCGAATTGGCGTCAGTCGGCGAGTCTACCTCTGGGCTATGGGCGTTCGGTAGAAGAAGGCAGATTTTTTAGCGTGCATATTATCATTATACACGCCCAATAGCCAGAGTGCTCTAATTCATTACTGAATGAGCGATGCATACAAGCCAGAGTAGCTACTGTTTTTCACAGTCTACCATTATTCCAGAGGGCTCAATCAGGTTGTGAGAGCGTAAATAGTCATCCGCAGACAGATCTGTTTCGCTTATAACAGCTCATCAGAACGGTTAGACTCCGATTGCTTTTAACCCAGGATTGAAGCCCGAGCGAATTGGCGTCAGTCGGCGATTCTATCTCTGGGCTATGGGCGCTCGGTAGAAGAAGGCGAACTTTTTAGCGTGCATATTATCATTTTATATGACCAGTAGCTGAGAGTGTTCTAATTCATTGCTGAATGAACGATGCGTTGATGCTAGAGTAGCTACTGTTTTTCAAAGTCTACCATTCTTCCAGAGTGCTCAATCAGGGTGTGAGAGCGTAAATAGTGCTCAATATATATATATCCCTTTTGTCACGTTTAGGTGTTAATATTATTTTTTTCTATATATTTATGTAAGATACTCAATAGTTAGTACATCAATATATATGTGGGCGTAATTTTAAACGGCATATCGAGATAATTATTTTGCCGTTATTTTCGACGGCACGGGCCCACTTGTTTTAGAAATAATAATTCCTCAGTTTGGTATGGTACAGTAAGCTCACTTTGTTCCACGTTAAGATGTACTAATTTTAAGCATAACATATATTAAGTACTCACATTCTTTGGCATTTCGCCCTATTGAATTAAGTTTTAAAAGTATCCGGTACACAAATGGTTTATAATATTATTTATTCATACAAAATAAAGAGCAGAACACAACAAATTGTCGATAGATGCCCAAATTGGTACCCGTTGAAGATCGGTATTCCTCTAATTTAAGTTTTCACTAAGAAAGGGAATGTACTGTTCATAAAGTGTCTGAAGTTAACAGGCTACTGTTTATTTATTACTATTTACAGGTAGGAAGGTGTAATTCTTTGATCGCTTAGTATCGAAAGTCAGTTTTTACTTGAATTCGTCGCGCGATTTCTGCAGGAACCAACAGTTACTTTCGAAATTTAACTAAAATGTCAGCCTATGAATGACGGTATCTTTCATGTCAGCCACACTGCATTTCTAAACTGATTCATCAAAATTATACATAAATAATATATATATACATATAGTTATCCGCAGACAGATCTGTTTCGCTGCACAGTACGCTGTATCAGTAGGGTTAAACATCCGATTGCTTTTAGTCAGGATTGAAACAAGACAGAATTGACGTCCGTCGGCAATCCTTACTCTGAGCTATTTGCGCTCGGTTGAAAGTGGTAGAATTTTAGCGTGTGATGTATCATGCGCCAGTAGCTAGAGTGCTCTAATTCATTACTGAATGAGTGATGCATAGATGCTAGAGTAGCTACTGTTTTTCAAAGTCTACCATTCTTCTAGAGTGCTCAATCAGGGTATGAGAACGTAAATATATATATATATATATATATATATATATATATATATATAATCGCCGACTGACGCCAGTTCGGTCGGGTTTCAATCCTGGGTTAAAAAAAGCACTCGGAGTCTAACCCTAATGATGATCTGTGATACAGCGAAACAGATCTGTCTGCGGATGGCTATATATATATATATATATATATAACATTTTATAATTTATAATAATATATTAAGTATATATTATATATAATAAAATATAATATATATAATTTATAATATATGATAATATATAATAATAATAAAAATATAATTATATATATCATATATAATGATAATATAATTATATATATATAACATTATATATGAAATATAAATAGCATTATATATATAACATTAAATATATGAATATATATATATATATTGTCATCCGCAGACAGATTTGTTTCGCCATATCACAGCTCATCAGTACGGTTAGACTCCGATTGCTTTTTTACCCAGGATTGAAACCTGACCGAAATGGCGTCGTCGGCGACGCTACCCCTGGGCTATGGGCGTTCGGTGGAAGTAGGCAGACATTTTAGCCCATATCATTATACGCGTCCAATAGCTAGAGTGATCTAATTCATTTCACTGAATGAGCGATGCGTACATGCCAGAGTAGCTACTGTTTATCAAAGTCTACTATTTTTCCAGAGTGATCAATCAGGGTGTGAGTGCGTAAATATTGTCATACTAGCCAGAATGGTGCATCAGTTTTCGCATCTTTTATTTAATTCTCACAATTTTATCATATTTTATTTTCATTTTGTTCGCCATTTTTATCGCGAATCCAAAAATTTAATTTCGCCATTTCTGATCGCTTTCTGTATGATGATGGCGTTGATAACTAAGTAAACCAATTCTTGCCTGGAAGAGCCGATAGTACTGAATACATAGTAATGTTGGTGAAGAACGAACCTTTTGTCGTTTGAATTCTTTATTTTCTCTTCCGGCGGCTTCGAAGATTTCGGTTCTGATGGCGATGAAACATTGCCATTTGGTATGGTCTTTTGCCTGTGTTTCGAGCGATTTAACACGCGTCCAGTGGCTTTTAGTGTTGTCTTGAGTTGGCAATTGTATCTTTAAAGAGGGCAACACCTCGGTCTTTTCCCTAAAGTGATCTTACTGAATAGGATTTGACGTGGAAATTTTGACTTTACCATGCTTGCTAAATGTTCTCACTATCGAAGACGATGCTTAACGTTCAGTGATTCGGTCGTTTGATTGTAGGCTTTTTCCATGAGTAGTTTCGATCGATTTAAACTCACGGGCTTTCAATGTTAGTCGCTATACTTTTGAAATGGATAACCCTGTGGTCTTTTTCTCTGAAGCCAATTCACTGAATAAGACTTGACATGGAAACCTTTACTCTTCTATTCTTCATACATTCCCTGACCATTTAAGACAATGATTAATGATCAACGTTTCGACATTTTGTCTGTTTGCGCTTTCCTGGAGTTTGGTGTTCTTTACATAGTAATTCCTTTTCATGTAGGCTTACAGCCATATCACGTTGAATACACTGGTTCTCGCTTGATCACGGAAGTTAAGTAACGTTGAGCCTGGTCAGTACTTAGATGGGTGACCGCTTGGGAATACCAGATAAACGTTTAGTGACGGATGTGCGTTGTGGTGCAGTGGATATCGGCTCGGAAAGAGAAGTCGGTGAGCCGAGTTCAATTCCAATCGAATGCCCGGTATTCACTTACGCGCTAATACCCTTGGGAAAGGTATTAATCCGTCCCTTCCCTCCAGTTATGGGTTAAATAACAGGGTATGACTTGGGGACCCTGCCCCAAAAAACAAATCCCAATGAATCTTGATACTCGAAAAGAAAAAAGTGTTACTAGAAAAAAAAATTATATAAAAACAACAATAAAGTTGTTGAAAGGAAAAGGTATTACCAGCAATAAATAAAAGAAATTTAGTTGGCAATGACCCGCCATTTTATACCATAAAAAACAACAACCAACCAACCATTTCATGTTCAAGACTAAACGATGCTTTTGCTGATGAACTCGTCGCAAGACTCGGTTGAAGGAGAAAGAAAATCCCCCCAGAATAAAGCGTGAACTTGTTTAAGGGTGACATTTTTTATACAGCCAGTTAAGAATGAAAATAAAAGCCTGACCTTAAAGGTGACTTTTTTTTATACAGCCAGCTAAGAATGAAAAAAAATAAAAGCCTGACCTTAAAGGGTGACTTTTTAGACGAAAAAAAAGGAAGAGATTTGTTTATTTTAAAACTAGCAGTATAGCCCGGCGTTGCTTGGGTGTAATGAAAACTTTTATATATATATTATCGATCTTCTGCACTATTGTAAGAACTTCAACCTTGAAACTTCTGAATATCGTTTCTTATGTCTTTGTCTATGAGTGCATCAAATTTGATTAAAATCGGACCACTCCTTCTATAACCCGATTTTTTCGATTATCGATATTTATCGGGGGTACCTCGACACAAAGCCTAGCTAAGAACACTCGCAGACGCTTATTGTACAACTGTGTAAATTTTCAAGAAAATCAGTTCAGTCGTTTCGGAGTCTATAGGTAACGGACACACACACACACATACACACACACACACACACACACACACACACACACACACACACACACACACACAGACAAAGTTCCATTTATAAATAAGTTTAGATTAGATTTTAAGTGACATACGCTATTCGCGACTACTTAACAGCTTCCGTTCCAAAACTCACTTCCTCATATTTTTATTTATTTCTATTCTATAAAATCTCTTTTTTTTTTAACTGATATGATGTCAGTCAAATAATGTAAACTTGTGCTTCCTCCTTTTCAGTTCTCGACCTGCGCTGTAGTTTGAAATATAAGGGTGCACACGTGCCTTCATTAACAGTGCCCAAAGTTTGAAAAGCCAAATTAAAAAAAACTATAAGAAAGACGAAAAGCAAATTAAGTTCATCTCATTAACTGAAATGTGTCGTGAAATGCTAATTTTTTTTTTAATTAGATTCTACCGAAGAAAAGAAACAGGTGTCTGGTTTGTGATGGCATTAACTAGACAATAAGATTTGAGATAGAGAAGCGAAGGTTGGGGACTAGGAGAATCGCAGATGACTTTGATATTGCCGACAGATATTTTATTACTTGAAATGTAAATGAAAGACAACAAATTTAGGTTGAGCCATAGTTGGGGGGTTAAATAGTTGCCAAGCTACCACAGATCAATATTACCCTTGGTAACCACTAGGATTTCAGATGTTGCTTTTGAAATCTAGCCTGATTTCAACACAGTCTGTGTAACACAATTTTCTTAAGTTCAATTTTCTCTACCGCATGCTTGACTTTTGCCATACGTTTTAAAGCTTAATAAATATTATGGAATCTCCCCCATATTAGGATATTTCGGTGGTTGTTATACATACTTGCTAAGCTTAACTTATACCTTTGGACAAATTAATTGAACAACTGCTTTAGTTTTCTTTCTTTCAACATGCGGTCAGTTTTAGACCCACTTGAATGACAGGGTGTAATCGATTTCTATTTTTTTTTTAATTCAGATTAGATCATTTGCCGCTGTGTGCAGTTATATGAATCAATTTTTGGGTTGTACGATGAAATTTGTTTGGCCTTGAAAAATATTGCGTCATCCGTGATTGCATTAGACTTTATCACGCCCAGACACTATTGTCTCGACCGTCGATTAGTTGTCTGACGCCCATTGACTGCGATGGACGTTACTCCAAGGAAACGTATGTAAATTGTAACGCTGCACGGACACACTTGCAAGCCTTACAAAGAGATTGCGGATATTGTTGGTGTCAGCCTTTCGACTGTCAGTCGTATCATCAAGGCGAAGAAAGAAACTGGATCCATCAGTCCAAAACGTATAAGAAAATGCGGTCGGAAGAGAAAAACAACGCCAAGAGACGACGTATACGTGATCAGGGAAATTGTGAAAAAACCTAAGAAGACGTTAATCGTTTCAAGAGTAACAACAAGGTTTACTTAGTCAATCCTGGCAGATTTCTTTCTGAGACGAGAGTAAGTGGTCGTGTCATCTCCATAGCTGACTGCTTGAGAACTGATTACACCAGATCATTAGTTTCCGTTGTTTCACTATAAGGTCGGTTTTAGACCTACTAGAGTAGCAGGGTGTAATCGATTTCTATTTTATCTTAAATTAGGTCATTTTCAGTGGTGTGCAGTAATAGGAATCAATTTTCGGGGTGTACGATGAAATTTGTTTAGCCTTAAAAAGTTTTGCGTCATCCGTGATTGCATCAGATATTTTATCACGCCCAGACACTATTGTCTCGATTGTCGATTAGTTGTCTTATTGCCATTGTCTGCGATGGGCGTTACTCCAAGGAAGCGTACAAAATTGTAATACTGCGCGAACACAGTCGTAAGAAGCAATCGTCTTAGGATGACTGCTTTATAACACTGTCAGCTCTCTGCCTTCGGGTAGAGGGCGCTCTCTGCTTCCGAGCAGAGAGCACAAACCCAGTTGTGGTTCCGCCGAAGGGTAGAACCATGACTCGGTAAAAATAGACAGACATTTTTTTTGGCCCGGCTATATGGCCGGGAATACCCACTATAAAATGACCATGTGTCACATCTGGCCTTGCGTGGGAAGGCTAGTAAATACAGTAAATACAGTAAGGTTTACCGAGAGATCGCGGATATTGTTGCTGTCAGCCTTTCAACTGTCAGTCGTGTTATCAAGGCGAAGAAATAAACTGAATCCAGTGTAAAACGCAATTAAAAAAATGCGTTTGGAAGAGAAAAACAACGCCAAGAGACGACGTATACGTGATCAGGGAATGTGTGAAAGATCCTAGGAAGACATTATTCATTTTGTTTCATTTAATTTGCACAAGGGTGTAGTTGCCAAAAATCAGGGCCAGTTAACTCTCTCGTCAGTTGTAACAATTCTGTAAGAGGTGCTAACTAAAATTTGCTCTACGAAAAGGCACCTAATTTGGATAAATTTCTAATGAATTTCTTTGCTGTAATTTTTAACATAAAAAACGTTTCATAGAGCCTCAGTTATCCTACCATAAATTCCCATGAACTTCAATATAGTCACTCTCGCTTATTTGTCTATATTGCATGCCCCTGATTTAGCTTCAACTGAGTTAGCATTATTCTTTACAATGTTCATCCTGTACAAGGCTCCAGAACCACTAGAATTAGTGGTTTACAAAGCAAGGGGTGATAGTTTATGTGGATATGTGAGGAAGAGAGGGGTTGACTTTGAACTTGAATGGGTCAAGATTGTAGTGATGGGAGAAACATCCTTTTGGGTGCCGGTTCCTCAAAGCAGCGGTTTGTAGAAAAAAGCTATCCCTGTAGAACTTATATAACAGCCTTGTCGGGCAATTCACCACATTAATTTAAAACTCACACAAGACTCACACAAAGGAATAACCAACGACAAATGTTACATAAAATATATGTATTAACAATATATTGTACATTGAAACTACGTTGAGAAAGAAAAGCATGCATTTAAGTAAGAAAGGTTGAATAAGCCAAGAGTTGTCTCTCTTTGACTGTAAATTAAAAGTTCTCTTAAAACTGGATAAATATTCATGAATGTCCATGATAATTCTGGTAAATTTTCGTTGTAAGTCCCGACGCTTTTCCCCTTCAAATTTATCCAAAATATCATTATCTCTGTACAAATGTATATGCTGAACTCAAATCAACTGTTAGTTATTGAAGAAACGTACCTTTTTTCATCTAAATGTCCATAAAAAAACGAACTATATCTTACACTTTTTCTCTCCCGTAACTCTCACAAAGTCATGTAATTAACTGCAGAATGACGTACTGCGTATGTGAACGATTTTTGGTCGATTTTTCTTCATTGTAATGAAAGTAATGCGCTATTGTATTTCTACGCTTATTACTTTCATTACCGGAAGTACATCGCCGGGAGTTTCAGTAAAGGAAGAAAATCGACCAAAATTAAAAAAAAAAATTTCTGCCTACATAGAAGGTCATTCTGCAGTTAATTACATGACTTCGTGAGAGTTACGGGAGAGAAAAAGTGTAAGATATAGTTCGTTTTTTTATGGACATTTAGATGAAAAAAGGTACGTTTCTTCAATAACTAACAGTTGATTTGAGTTCAGCATATACATTTGCACTGAGATAATGCTATTTTGGATAAATTTGAAAGGGGAAAAGCCGTCGGCACCTAAAACGAACATTTACCATAATTCTTCTTGTTATACAACCTTTCTAAAGGTGTGAAAATTATTATCAGCATGTGTGTGTCTGTGAGAGAATGGGTGAATGTCAATGGCACGTGCCCAACTGTCGTGGATTTGTTCGGTAGTTCGGGTCTCACTGCCGAGATGCATATGGGTGTATGAGTGAGAAGATGAGGAAGAATCTTGTTTATATAGGCAATTATTTGCTCAAGATCGCTGCGCGGGAAAATCATTCTTCACGTGCTAACGATCTAATTGGTTGGCATGAACCAATCAACCAATCAGCGAGCGTGCTTTTTAGCAAATGATTGTTTAGTATTGTACATGTGATTTCTATATAAGGAGGTTCTCACACTTACATCCCACTAATTGAATCGAAGGAAATGGTTCCTTACAATGTGCCGAGTCTTAGTTGTGAAAGTCAGAAATGGTGGAACTATGGGATATCGTTCTCCGAAACGCATATTTTTTATTTAGTCTGATTTCTCGAATATTCAGGCCGGAAGACGAAAATAAATATGCTGTTTAAGCAATAATCCTTTACTCCAATAAAATGATATTTAAGTAATAAAATATGTTAGATTAATAAATATGTAGCTATCGGGGCTGGTTAATTTTTCTTTGATTCGGCCTTGTGTCAGACTTAACCGAACTCCCTACAGCTTACAAGTTTCATGCAGAGTTATAATCATCAGAAGGTTGAAGCTGCTTAGAATGTGTGAATTAGTGTAGAAGAGTGGAATAATAGAATATAACATTTTGCATTTTAAAATAGAAGCTGTAGAAGTTAATGTGTAATTAGAAACATTGTTAAGATGTTAAGGGTAGAGTTCGTATTCAATGATAAAGTTATAGGTATCAAGACTTATAGAAAATGTTCATAGTAGTAATTATTGAAAGAATATATGTCTATGTACGTATGTATGTCTTCAGTAGGAATGTCTTTGGTTGGAGAAGAAGTAGAAGTAATAAGTACACGAGAAATAAGGAGAAAGAGAACAAGGTGCGACCTGACCTTATCCCCGGGTCGATTTGAAGTTGAAGTTACATTTTAGTTGTTTCGTCTCGCGGCTCCCATCTGACTCTGTTGACCGGCCACCAAATCTCCTTAAGTAATTAAATCTGGTCATGTGACCGGCTCTAGCGAGCATTTCGCTTTTAGATGCGAAATAACGTCATTATGAATTTTCTGTTTTTAATCCAATCAGGATTCAGGATTGGCTTTTAGCACTGACTTGTGAATAGTCGTTTGAATCCAATTTTGCGGGTGTGCAATTTCCCTTTGGGTTTTCCCCAAATGCTTTTAGTTCTTAATTTCTTATCCCTACAAATATAAATTCATTACTTCTTTAGAAATTGCTTTGTTTACGCGAGGATACGAAACAGTAGATGTGAATGTTTCTAATGTCAATGAATGTTCAAAGATGCCTGCTTATCGTGGCCAAGATAGTGGAAATCTCATCGGATCTAACGATGGTTCCTCCTGCTAAGGTGGACGCAAGTTCGAGTTTGCCGGAGAGCGCATATTTTCCTTTATAAGATTTCTCGAATATTCATGCTGATAAATCTCCTAATAAATAAACGGAGCGTCTAGTTAAATATGAGCATCCAATAAAAATGACGTTTAAGAATAAACAGATATGTGTATATGCTGGCCGACTATCTGCTGTCCTCTGTTCTTTTAATCTACCACCTTGTGTGTTTATTTACATTCGTATCTTGTTAAGCGTATGAACTTTTCAGCCCGCTTTTATATACCGTCAAGCCAATCACTCCGTTTTTTTCTTAAATTACTTTATGTTTGGATTCAGTCAAGAGAAAAGGATATGGGAGTCAGAATTGGGTAAGGATTTGAATAGTCAAATACGAAAACGGTGTTGCATCGAATTTTCAAATCCATTCAAATCTTTCGAGCCGTATAGGAAAACTTACTAACCTACCGTTAAGCCAAGCTTATTAAACATTACATATTAAATTGTTACAAAAATAATGTCCATATTTTGAAAAGTTATTTTAACTCTGCAATGTTATGGGTCCTGATCTGGTATTGCGGATTCAGTTACTTTCCTACCATTGTAATGTAGCGTTCCTGTGATTTTTTTTATTATTATTTATAAATGGAACTCTGTGTGTGTGTGTGTGTGTGTGTGTGTATGTCTGTGTGTGTGTGTGTGTGTGTCCGTTACCTACAGACTTCCGAAACAGCTGAAACGATTTTCTTGAAAATTTACACAGTTGTACTATCAGCGTCTGCGAGTGTTCTTACCTAAGTTTTGTGTCTAGGTGCCCCCGATATATATTGAAAATGATAATTGAAAAAATTTAGTTATAGAAGGAGTGGTCCGATTTTAATCAAATTTGATACACTCATAGACAAAGACATAAGAAACGATAATCAAAAGTTTCAAGGTTGCAGTTTTTACAGTAGTGCAGAAAATCGGTAATATATATATATATATATAAAAGACAAGATGTTTGTGTGTGTGTCTGTTCATCTGTCTATATGATTGGAGGTTTTGACGATCTCGGAACCTCATCTTAACTCCTGTTGTTCCCTAATCCACCTTATCCCGGGCTGGTAGCATCTGTTCGGGTCCAAGCTTTGCGCAAATAGTGAACACCGAAATAAAAATCAACTGTTTATCGATATCTATGAAAGTGATGAGGGTGGACGTTGTGTAAGCATGTAGTTGTTTGATAGATTCGACTTAGCGTCTGCATTTTGCGGTCTAGCTCGACGGGAGTTGCGCTCAGATGTAGATCAAAATTTTAGAACGATAACGACACCTTGAAATTATTCAGAAAGTCAAAATTAAGGATAGAAAATTATATACTATCACCCCCACAAAGTCAGGGATTAGTTTTTTTATTGATTATAATATAGAATCGATCACCCCACTTTATGTTATCTATATCTATATATGTTGCCCCTCCCGCTCCCACCCTAATCCAACAGAGACATTCTATATTGTTATCTATATCTATAAAAGTGACTAGGGTGGACACTGTGTAAGTATTTGCTAAGTAAATTCATCATGTTTTTTATTCTTATTATTTCTTAAAATACCCCAGTGAAACCGGGCTAAACTGCTATTTATATCTACAAAAGTGATAATGGTGGACATTGTGTAAGTATTTGCTATGTAAATTCATCACATGTTTTTTATTCTAACTATTCCTTAAACTACCAGAGTAAAACCGGTTTAAACTGCTAGTTTTTATAATAAAATTAGCAACAATACATTTTACAGCAAAATAACAATCAAGACAATACTAAGAAAAAAAAATACATATTTAGATTAAAATTACCAATAATACCTTTCATTATCATCCCTTACACCCAATGGTGTGTAGGGCAGCAACAAAGATTCACCACCTCTGTCTATCTTGGGCCAGACTAGTCAATGAATTCCAAGAGAACTGCATGGCTTTCATCTCATTCTCCACCGTATTACCTCATGTCGTTCTTGGTCTTCCCCTTTTGCCATTTGGGATCCAGTGCAGTGTTGTTCTTGTGATTGTAGATCTTTCCGGAGCACATGCCCAATCCATCTCCATCGGCTTCTTGTAATGATGGTGCCCATGTTCTCTTGCTTGCATTTCTTCAACAGGTCTTCATTGAAGATCTTCTCTGGCCAAAATATTCTCAGTATTCGTCGGAGGCATATTGTGTGAAAGGATTGAAATTTGATGAGATCCGCCTTAGTCATTCTCCAGCACTCAGATAGCTTTTATTTATACTAATTATATGTCTAAGAAATATGCTTTACCTCGAATGTGTAAAAATATGTACAAAATACCTGTACTTGAAGGTATAAAATAGCGTTCAAAATATATTTAGTTGAAGACATAAAATTGTGTTCAAAATATGTAGGTTTCGGCATTAAATAACCCATAGATATTGATATACCGCTAAACAACATCAACCAACCAAACCAATCAAAATATTTAGATTTTGGCATTAAATAACCCATAGATGTTAATATGCCACTAAACAAAATCAACCAACCAAACCAATCAAAATATTTAGATTTCGGCATTAAATAACCCAAAGGGGTTGATATGCCGCTAAATAAAATCAACCAACCAAACCAATCAAAATATTTATATCTCAGCATTAAATAACCCATAGATGTTGATATGCCACTAAATAAAATCAACCAACCAAACAATCAAAATATTTATATCTCAGCATTAAATAACCCATAGATGTTGATATGCCGCTAAATAAAATCAACCAACCAAACCAATCAAAATATTTAGATTTTGGCATTAAATAACCCATAGAAATGTACATGAACAAAATAATAAAGTTTGTACGTTGTTTTTTCTGACCCTCTTATGTTCAATTTATCCAGTGAGTATCTAATTCTTCAAGCTGCCTTTCCTTATTATAAAAAGTCAAGGTAAGGCCAGAGATTAGCTAGCAATTTTAACAGCCTTTCTCTTGTTACTTCTCCCAAACTCTGCTCTGCCATCTATTTGCTCAAGCCCATCAAGCATCTTACGCGTAACTTTCACCTCTTTTCCTTTTTATCTGTCATTTGAGTATCAGATTATCGAAGCTCTTCTTCTACAATCAGTCAGTTAAGTGCCATACGTAATACACGCTTGGGCGATCATGTCTCCAAAGAGACATGAGTGACTGGGCAGAAAATTATCCGCATTAGGTTGCCATTACCATCTGCGGTATACTAGTTGCTACCCAAGGCTATAGAACCCAATCTGTCCTTTTATTTTTTTACTCATAGCTAGAGGTGGAAGACACGTATTATATTTTTAAGTAGTAATAAGTAGGGGATCAGTTTATTACTTAATAACAATAGAAAGCCGATCCCTCACTTTATGCCCAGTAGAAGCCTTAATCATGATTCCAATTATTCAGTCAGTCAGTTAAGTGCCATACATGATACACGGTTTGGGCGATCATGTCTCAAAAGAGACATGACTGACTGGGCAGAAAATTACGTTCTGCGGTAGACTGGTTTCCAGCAAAGGCTATAGAATCCAATCTGTCTTGTTATTTAACCCATTACTGGAGGGAAGACACGGATTATTACCTTTCCCAAGGGTATACAAGGAATTCAACTGGAATCTTCTACAATCTTCTACAATCAGTCAGTCAAGTGCCATACGTGATACACGCATTGGGCGATCATGTCTCGAAAGAGACATGACTGACTCGGCAGAAGATTATCCCGCAGTAGGTTGCAATTGCTTTCTGCGGTAGACTGGTTGCCGACCAAGGCTATAGAACCCAATCTGTCCTGCTATTTAGTCCATAACTGGAAGGAAGAGACGGATTAATACCTTTCCCAAGGGTATTTGTGCGTAAGTGAATACAGTGGATTCAACTGGAATTCGAACTCGGCTCCCCGGTTTCTCGTTCCGAGCCGATATCCACTGTACCACAACGCACATCTTTCTACAATACATGTCCTAAAAACTTAATCTTCTACAATACATGTCCTAAAAACTTAATTTTATATATTCAGGGCAAAAATATATTCTGATAATTGTTTCAGCCCAAGCAAGGCAGTAATGTACTGATGCACAAGGGTTTGAAATGAGAGAAGAGGGAAGACAGAAAAGAGAGGAAAAAAATACTGCACCTGAGATCTAGAAGAATGTGTAAGAGAGAGATGTGGGAGTCAAGGAGATAAAAGATTAGAAGATGGCATATGAAGTTGCACTTAAACCGTTGGGGAAGTAGTTCCACAGGCGGGAAGTGCGAGAAAATAAACTGAGAAGCAGCGATTATATTTGCCTATTTTGATGGTAAAAGAGGGGGAGCCTATTCGCCAAGCTAGTTGCAAGAGTAAATTTATGAGGTCGGATACCAGGGAATGCGACTTGTCAGAGCCGTTGCCACGAAAATACTATTAGAAAAGACAGAGGGACGCCACATTACGTCGGTGAGAAAGTGACTGAAGGTGAACTTCCAAATAGAGACTAATTATATGGCAGATCCTACTTTGGATTTTATCGAGAACCTCAAAATGAATAGCAAGAGCACCCGACCAGATATGGCAACAGCATTCAATGCACGGACGAATAGTAGATTTATAAATGTGCAAAATGGATTCTGACAGGAAAAACTTCATTGCTCGGCACCGCGACCCAACCTTAGCAGTAGATGTAGCCATTGATTTGATGTATTTCTTCCACTAGAGATCGGCTGAAAGAGTGAGGCCGAGGAGGCGCAGTGTATTGTTTTCAGAGAGATTAGCGTGGTCAATATTGATGGAAGGTAGGAAACTTATCTATGGCGGTTAAAAGAGTGTGTTTAAAATACGTAGATTTCGGCATTAAATGACCCATAGAAGTTGATATGCCGCGAAGCATAATAAACCAAATACTGATTCCAGTCCTAAAGATAAGCTATCTCAGTTTTAAAGACGGACTTTTCTTACTTTTGTTGGAAGAAATCCATTGCTGACTGACCATTTATTCAATCACTCGTACTCACCACGCTTGGCCAATTGCAGGTCGGTAACACTATTTAATCCATTGTTGGGGGTTTTGAAATTAAAATTGTCCTCGAACTCAAAGCTATAAAATCCAGCCTGCCCTGCTATTTATCCATAACTGGCGGAAAATAGATGGATTCATATCTTTTCCAAGGGTATTTGCACGTAGGTGAATGTAACGCACTCGACTAGAATTAAAACTCAGCTTACCGACTCCTCAATCCGAGCCTTTATTCAATATTCCATCCTGTCTCTAAAAAGTACTCTTAACTAAAAAAAAATCATTCCCATGGAAGGCAGAAAACCACTAAAACACAAAGGGTTACTGAGTGTGATTGATTGATTGATTGATTGGTTTGTTTTATGGTAAATCAACCCTTTATGGGTTATTTAATGCCGTCGGAACGAGAAATCGCGGAGCCGAGTTCGAATTCCAGACGAATTCATTGCATTCACTTACGCGCAAATACCCTTGGGAAAGGTATTCATCCGTCTATTCCTTCCTGTTATGGGTTAAATAACAGGACAGATTGGGTTTTATAGCCTTGGTAGGCAACCAGTCTACCGCAGAAAGCAATGGCAACCTACTGCGGGATAATCTTCTGCCCAGTCAGTCATGTCTCTTTCGAGACATGATCGCCCAAGCGTGTATTACGTATGGCACTTAACTGACTGAATGCCGAAACATTAGTTGTTGTAGTATGGTGGGAAGAAATTAAATGTTACTTATGATTCAGAGGAACTTTTTAACTATATCTTGTTGTATAGTTTCGTCTTTTTTTAGGAATCTGAGAATATTTTTAGGGTCAACCTAGTTGAAAACATCCCTTAGATTATATCCTTGATAGTGTTTTTGTCGGATCTGTTCAAGGTCTATGCAGTTTGTCAGTATATGGTGTACTGTGTAGGGTTTTTGGCATGGTATGCAGAATGGTACTTCTCCTTTCAGTAAATATGAGTGGGTGATATAGGTGTGTCCTATTCGTAGTCTGGCCATTACCACTTCTCTTCTTGACATCCTTTTATTGGTTTCTTTTTTCCCGATAGTTTGTGTCACTTGGTTTATTGTCAGTACAGGAGTTCCATGACTCCTGCCAATTTTTGAGGGTATATGTATTTATCTTTGGTTTTAAATCTGTATCAGGAATTTTTTCTGTTGTGGGGTTTAGTTGTAATGACTCTTTTGCTGCTTTATTGGCTTTTTCGTTCATGTGGATACCGATATGGCCTGGGATCCAACAGAAGATTATGTCTTTATTCTTTGTTAGATTGTTTATCCTATTTGGTAGTTTTGTAATCAGGGGATCTACTGAGTGTGAGAAGAATGAGA
The DNA here is from genome assembly GCA_037127315.1 of Ascarosepion bandense. NCBI lineage: Eukaryota > Metazoa > Mollusca > Cephalopoda > Sepiida > Sepiidae > Ascarosepion > Ascarosepion bandense. Next base: position 217,590 of record JBBBDQ010001383.1, on the reverse strand, counting down.
AAAAAAAAACGAAAGACATTGTTAAGGAGCAAGAACAATAGAAGTAAAAGGAAGAAGACAAAGGACATTGTGTTCAAATTTTTAACATTAAAGTCGATTGGAATGGAAGGAACCGAACAGTGTTCAACAAGAAATATATAACTTACGTTCACATCTAGCCAACTCAACTGTAAATTGATGAGATTTTACCGCCAAACTACTTTTTCTTTTATGTGCCATGTCCTTTCAGGACGGAGGCGATCATGGCTATCCACGTCTCCCTTTCCCTGGTGGCTCTTAGCACGCTTTTTTCTGTTGCACCATGCAACCCTCGTCCGTCATCCACTTGATCTGGCCCTTCAAATATGTTATCCGCTGCTTTCCCCTGTCTCTTTTCCCTTCTATCTGGCCTGTTAGTATCAGGTTCTCCAAACCATCCTTCCTCATTGCATGTCCCAGGAACTTTAGTTGTCTCTTCCTGATGCTCAATATTAATTTCCTTTTCGTCTCCATCCTTTTCAGAACCTTATCCTTGCTCACATGATATCCGCAGCATCCTTCTGTAGAACCACATCCCAGCTGCTTCAAGCTTTTCCTTCATCTTCAAAGATATTGTCCAACATTCACTGCCATATTGAAGAATCGACATCACATAGCAATCTAGCACTCTCCTCTTTGTTTCTAGTGAAATTGTCCTGTTTCTTAATGTTTTACTCAACTTCTGGAATGCCTCTTTCGCCATGCCAATTCGTCTTCGGATTTCAATGTAGCACTTTTCGTCTTCTGTTAGAACACTTCCTAGCTATTTAAATTTCTGTACCTGCTTGATTTTAGAGTCCCTCACCTGTAATTGGCATTTTGGGCTGCCCTTTTTGCTTGTGACTATGCATTCGGTTTTCTTGCAGTTTATTTTTAGTTCTTTCTTGTCACTCTTTTCAGCTACCTTCTCTAGTAGTTTTTTTTCTGTGTCTGCTATCAGCACTGTATCTTCTGCGTACCTTATATTGTTTAAATTGTGGCCTCCAATGACAAATCCTGGCCTACTACCGAGCTTAAATTCAGAAAGTCTAGGTACCATAGTTGAATGTTAATCAGAACTATTAGCATGGAAGAATTCATAGAAAAGGCACGGGAAGTTACGTTAAGGTGGTGGAAAAGTAACACAAAACGAGATGCCAGGACAGGACCAATAAAATTGAATATAAAACAATACTGATAAAATAAATCGAAAAATGACAATAAAAATAGTGGAAATAATATTTATTTTGCAATTTTAATTTTTATATTACAAATATATGTATAAGCAAAATGGAATATTGAATATTTTGGTTTTATTCCAAGAATATATAAAAACCAGTAAAAAAAAAAAAACGAAAAAAAACAAAAACAAAACAAAACAAATAAACCCACTTAAAAATGTGTCCTATCTACAATACACGTGCAAATAAATTAAATCTTCATATAAAAATCTGTGACTTCCGTTAGCCTGTCCGTCATCCTCTAAAATAGATTGACCGATCTAAATCAAATTTTGGGGCAAAGTGCAACAAGAGAAGAGGGCACAAAGTACACTTGGTTTTATTTGGGAAAAATTAAAAGTGTTATTATTTAACATACAAAATATTCCCACTATTTTAAAACAATTTAGTGTTTAAAATAACAGATAGTTATTTAATAAAAATGCAATATTGTTGTTTTTTTTTTCACATATTTAATAATTTTTTTTATATGTTCAAGAATCAAGTTTTCAATTCACTTTGTGAGTACCATAAACACTTCACAAGGCCAAACGCTTCAAAAAGTTTGAATTTTGCTCCAGATAAAAATATTTAAGCATAGTAAGTTGTATATTGCATGTTCAGGAGTAAGAACTCTTAAGATTTAGTTCTGCGCTGTTAAAAAGTAAAAAAGGCAAAAAAAAACAAAAAAAAAAACATTGTTTACCATGAAGTTTTCTAAAATGAAATTAGTAGGGTTTTTGTCCAAGTATTTTCCACACGTATGTGCGTTGTGGTGCAGTGGATATCGACTCGGAACGACAAATCAGGGAGCCGAGTTCGAATTCAATTTGAATTCCTTGCATTCACTTATTCACAAATACCCTTTGAAAAGGTATTAATCTGTCTTTTCTCTCCAATTGTGGGTTAAAAAAATAGGACAAATTGGGTTCTATAGCCTTGGCTGGCAACCAGTCTACCGTAGAAAGCAATAGCAACCTATTGCGAGATAATCTTCTGCCCAGTCAGTCATGTTTCTTTCGAGACATGATCGTCCAAGCGTGTATCACATATGGCACTTAACTGACTGACTGAATATAATAGTTGGAAACATAATTAAAACTTCTACTGGGCATAAAGTGGGGGATCGGTTTTTTATTGTTATAAAGTAATAAACTGATGCCCCACTACTTTTGCTTAATATAATAATGTAATGTAATCTCTCTCTTCCTACTCCAGATGTGAGTTAAATGGCAGGACAGATTGGGTTCTATAGCCTTGGCTGGCAACCAGTCTACCGCAGAAAGCAATAGCAACTTACTGCTGGATAATCTTTTGCCCAGTCATGTTTCTTTCGAGACATGATCGTCTAAGCGTGTATCACATATGGCACTTAACTGACTGACTGAATATAATAGTTGGAAATATAATTAAAACTTCTACTGAGCATATAGCGGGGGATCGGTTTTCTATTCTCATGAAGTAATAAACTGACCCCCCACTAATTATACTTAATATAATAATGTAATGTAATATATCTCTTCTTCCTCCAGCTATGAGTTAAATGGCAGGACAGACTGGATTCTATAGCCTTGACTGGCAACCAGTCTACCGCAGAAAGTAATAGCAACTTACTGCTGGATAATCCTCTGTCCAGTCAGTCATGTTTCTTTTGAGACATGATCGTCCAAAACGTGTATCATGTATGGCACTTAACTGACTGGCTGATTTTTCTTACAATTCACTTTACTCAAATGGATGAAGCATCCATTTGTGTGCGAAACGTAAAATAACCTAAAATGCCAATTACAGGTGGGGGATATTAAAATCAAGCAGGTACGAAAATCTGTATATCTGGGAAGTTTTCTAACCGAAGACGGAAAGAGCAACCTAGAGATTCAAAGGCGAATTGACATGGTGAAGGATGCGTTCCAAAAGCTGGGTAAAGTATTAAGACACAGGAAACTTTCACTAGAAACAGAGAAGAGAGTACTGGATTGCTATGTAAGTTCCAGGAACATGCAATGAGGAAGGAGGGCTTGGAGAACCTGATACTAAGAGGTCAGATAGAGGGGAAAAGAGACAGAAGAAAGCAGCGGATAACATATATGAAGGGTCTGAGCAGGTGGATGACAGAACAGGGGCTGCTAGATGTTACAGGAAAAAGCGTGTTAAGAGCCACCAGGGATAGGAAGACGTGGAAGGCCATGAACGTTTACGTTCTGAAAGGACAAGGCACATAGAAGAAGAAGAATATTCGTTGTCCGAAAAAAATCCATATATATATATATATATGATTTCAGCATGAAATAATCCTCTTACACAAATCAACTGACTTGTTCATCATTTCTTATCATAAGTGAAAAACAAATTAACGAGCATAATTCTCAAACAATAAATAATATTTAAAAGCACCGTTCAGGTGTAACAGTTACCTCCCTTGAATTTTCTACATTTAGATTTTTGTCGGTGAAGTGAACCATTCATCGAAGTGATGATTCGATTTAACGCTTTCGGTGAAGCCAGTTTCCCGACAAATGACAGTCAGTCTTGTGAAACGAACCCAGAGTTACGTGCCTTGACGTGAATGTGGAATCGGTTTGAAAGACTTCAATTCCATTTGTGGCGAGTGCGTTGTTCGAGTCTCTGAGAATCGTGAGCAGCTGTCCAAGATGAAAAATGGCGGAAGCGGCCTGAAAGAGAATTTAGTACCTTTGAATACGTTCAGATCTAACATCTGTGCAAAACGTGTTTCTATTTATCCATAACATTGCAACATTCGATATGCACCAGTTTGCACAACAGGGTGCACTTTTTTATTTATGAATAATCATTTGTTCTCTTTTCTTCCCAACAACTGTTCTGCTTCTGGTTTTTGTTTCTATCTTTCTTTTAAAATTTCTCGGGCATAATTACCATTTGTTTGCTGTCTGTTTGTTTGTGATCCTTCTGTTGTCATCGTTTGAAAGGTGTATGAAAATCATCTGCTTGAATTCGCTGGGTGTTGATTTAAAAGCCGCTTCTGCATACCGGGTTTTACTCCCTGAGCATATGCCGTAAAACTTTGTTTGCTAAGAGTAGATCATCAGTGGGCGGACCTGAAACAGACTACCACCACGTTTAATTTCGTTGGTTTTTGTTACTTAAACTTTCCGATTATCAAACTAAATTTTGAAAATTTTCAATATTTAAACAAATTTGGTGTGGGGTCAATTTCTCATACAACGTTAAAGCAAATCGATCCTCCATTTTTCAATTCACTCGCGTTGGGGTCGCTTTCTTTATCTTAATTTCGTTGTTTTTCTTTTTTTTTTTTACATTTTTCAGCGCAGTTCTATCGATTTTTTAAAAAACTTTCCGATTATCAAAAATAATTTTCAAAAATTCAAATATTTAAGAAAATTTGTGGGGGATCAGTTTCTCATACAACGTTAAAGTAAATCGATCCTCCATTTTCAACCCAATATAAGGTTGTATGAAAACTGCCCTCCGCGTTAAAATTGTTTAAATATTGGCATTTTTGCCAGTTTTTTTGTCATTCGTAAAGTTTAAGGTGTACAAAATAACATTGCAATAAAAAAAGTCCAAAGAATTTCATAATGAACAACATTATAGGTGGCGGTAATGTCATACCGGCAACTGGTTTCAAAATGGAGGCTCGATTTACTATAACGTTGTATGAGAAACTGATCCCCCCCTAGAAAATGTTTAAATATTGATAGTTTTTCAAAATTTTTTTATCAATCGTAAAGCTAAGGGGTAATCCATAGGATTGCGCTGAAAAAATTAAAAAAAAAAAATGAAAAACAACGAAATTAAACGTGGTGGTAGTCTGCTTCAGGTCCACCCATTAGTGTAATTCGTTCTTTAATTAATAAAATTCGTCTGAGCTTAGAATACTACTGCCACATATAGTCCAGTGCTGCTGCTATATATCTAGAATTCCTTGTTAAAATCCAAAGAAGAATCAGGAATATTATTAGTCCTGATCAGACATATCGGCTTCAGTCGCTTTCGTAGTGGCGTAAAGTTGCGCCCTGTACCCTTTCTGTAAATACTTTCATAGTAATAAAGTCTTCTGTATGGTACCTAGAATTTTTAAAAATGCTAGGGCGCCGCTCCTATTTGACTACAAATGGATTGTTCCCAATGGTGTATTCTCTACGAGAGAGTCGTACAGAGTCACTAGACTGACGACTCTACGACACTGTCAGCACTCTGCCTTCGGGTAGAGGGCGCTCTCTGCTTCCGAGCAGAGGGCAATAACCCAGTCGTGGTTCCGCCGAAGGGTACAACCACGACTGGGCAAAAATAGACAGACATTTTTTGGCCCGGCTATATGGCCGGGAATACCCACAATAAAATGACCATGTGTCACATCCAGCCTTGCGTGGGAAGGCTAGTAATTACAGTCGTACAGAGTCACTAGACTGACGACTCTACGACACTGTCAGCGCTCTGCCTTCGGGTAGAGGGCGCTCTCTTCTCCGAGCAGAGAGCAATAACCCAGTCGTGGTTCCGCCGAAGGGTAGAGGCACGACTGGGCAAAAATAGACAGACATTTTTTGGCCGGGCCATATAGCCCGGAAATCCCAGATATAAACTGACCATGTGTCATATGTTGCCCTTACTGGGAGGGACGACTAAATAATGAGTCGTAGAGAGACATCTGAGAGTCTCTAATGAGTTACTGAAGAGTCAGTGCGAGTCAGTGAAGAGTTAGTCACACTTCCGGTGGCGTACCGGAAGTAATCAAGTATACACACGTCTTACGACGGATTGGACTCTTGTATCTTTTCTATTGTAAATATTACTAATCACTTCTGTACATACCAACCGTCTTTCCGCGGAATACAACTTATATTCTGATTCTGTTGTTGAGTTATTCATTTATACTTGGCGACATAACAAAAAATATAAATATAGTATTGACTAGAGACGAGGCCTCATCAATTTACAGTAAAGTTAGCGAGGTGTAACCGTGAGTTCTATTCTAACAGATTCCTATTCGGACCCCATACTTTCCAGCTTTACAATTTTAAATGCATATAACTTCGGTGATCGTAAGTGAACCAACGTGATCAACATGAAATGGCCGTAAAATTCCTGGATATTGTTGTAGGATCTCCCCTTTGTATATGATAATGGACTCGACTGAGTATACATATAATCCTGCCATAGAGAGTTGGGCAGAATCGTAGAGCTCCGTGCGAGTTATCGGAGAGTATCGGAACTAATACGTAAGTTGCCGAGAGATACCGAAGTTACCCAGAGACTACTGCACCAGAAGTCAGACTAGCTCTGATCTCCACTAATATTATACATGAATATACTATTTCCAACGACTTCATTTCAAGACTTGTATATATTTATTTCTTACTAATGGTATTCCTGAATTTACTAACCAGCGTTAAAGTTTGTATATTACGTTCAGTATAACCTACTTTTCTATCTCCATATCTGTGTTTAATGTTCATTATTTTGTGCGGTTCCTCACCCGGAATCTACAACAGATATTCTTGTGGTTTAATCAATAATGGCTCAGAATTTTTAATCGAAGAGACGAGTTCCAATTCCTTATTGGGTTCCTTATCTTTACTTACTAGTAAACATCCTTAGGAAAAGCCATAAATCTGCCTTTTCGCTACCAGCCCTATCTGTAAAACATCTCTAAACAATTATTATCTAAAAATTGATCTTACAATCTAATATTATTTTCTGGTTTAAAATATCATACAAAGAGTTGATAAGCCGTAGAAAAAGAATCAATCAAGGTAAAAAAATGGTTACTTACACAAAATGAGTAAAAGGAAGCTTGCTGAATGTGATGCGGTATCTATTAAAAGAAAAACGCGTGTTCCCTCTTTCTAGTTCTTAGCTTGGTTAGCCGGGTCTAGCATATGCCGATTGCATCCCCTACAGGGGGCCAAATCTAACATACACCGATTACATCCCCTATAGAGGGCCAAGTCTAACATACGCCGATTGTATCCCCTACAGAGGGCCAAGACTAACATTTGCCGATTGTATCTACAACAGAAGGCTAAGTCTAGTATACGCTGATTGCATCCCCTACAGAGAGCCAAATCTAGCATCAGCCGGTTGTATCCCCTGCAAAAGGCCAAGTCTAGCATACGCCGATTGCATCCCCCACAGAAGGCTAAGTCTAGTTTGGGCCGATTGTGTCTCCTAAAAAAGGCCAAGTCTAGCATACGCTGATTGCATCCTCTACAGAGGGCCAAGACTAGTATAGGCAGATTGCATCCCCTACATAAGGCCAAGTCTAGTATAGACCGATTGTATCCCCTACATAAGGCCAAGTCTAGTATATGCCGACTGTATCTCTTGCAGAAGGGTTGGTCTAGCATACGCCGATTGCATACACTACAGAGGATCAAGTCTAGTATAGACCGATTGTATCCCCTACAGAAGGCCTAGTCTGGCATACGCCGAATGCATCCCCTACAGAAGGGCAAGTATAGTATAGGCTGATTGTATCCCCTACAGAAGGCCAAATCTAGCATACGCCGATTCCATCCCCTACAGAGGGCCAAGTATAGTATAGGTCAACTGTATCTCTTACGGAAGGTCAAGGCTAGTATACGCCGATTGCATCCCCTACAGAAGGCCAAGTCTAGTATAGGCCGATTGTGTCCCCTACAAAAGGCCAAGTCTAGCATACGTCAATTGCATTCTCTACAGAGGGCCTACCCTAATATAAGCCGAGTGTATCCCCTACAGAAAGTCAAGTCAAGTATAGGCCAACTGTATCCCCTACGGAAAGCCAAGTCGAACATACGCCGATTGCATCCCCTACAGAGGGCCAAGTCTAGTATAGGCCAGTTGTATCCCCTAACGAATGCCAAGCCTAACATACGCCGATTGCATCCCCTACAGAGGGCCAAGTCTAGTATAGGCCGATTGTATCCCCTGCAGAAAGCCAAGTTTAACATACGCTGATTGTATCCTCTACAGAAGGTCACGTCTAGTTTAGGCCGATTGTATCTCCTACAGAAGTCACAGTCTAGCATACGCCAATTACATCCCCTTCAGAGGGCCAAGTCTATTATAGGCCAGTTGTATCCCCTACCGAATGCCAAGCCTAACATACGCCGATTGTATGGCCTACAGAGGGCTAAGTCTTACAATGATGGTGCCACTTGAGAGGGGAATGTTTGAGAATTTGAATACCATGGTTTTAAGAATAAAAACGACCACTTTTTATTTCTAGGTATCTCCACAAAATATAATTTCTTGGAAAAATCTTTTTTTTCAGACTATAGTGTACTTAATAGACATTTATTAGAACAATTAAAAAAGCTTATCAAATTAAATAGTCTCATAGTTTTATTGGATTTTTTTATTTTTAGAAATAAAGGCAAAATGGCAAAAAAAAAATAAATAAATAAAAATTACATTCTCCATTGAGCCCTGCATTTAACTAATCAAACCAATTTTAAAAAAAATAATTTCTTAAAATTTCATGAATTTACGTGGAGTGGGTGTAACAGTTGTAAAAATATATTTCTACCAAAATTTTCTAAAAATAATAATTTTAAAATCGATTTCATTTTTTTTAAATTATAATAATTTATAAAATTTCAAAATTATTACAAAACACTTCAAAAATTTGTTGTCGTTAGTTTATTTACTTATTAACTGAAGATTATATTTACTAATTGAAGTTTAATAAAAATAATCGTGCCATCGTATTTTTAAAATAATTAAATTTTTTTTGTGTATTTGAAGTTGTTTTTGTATGATAATTTCTATGTGTACATTAAAGTTCATGTGTTACAGGGTTTCTGCGTACAAAAAAAATAATTGTACAATTATGTCACTTGTAACCGCCATATACTTATCTATCTTGCATCTGTCAAGCTGCCAACGCATTTCAAATACGGGGAAAAGGTTAGGAACTTCAACTCTGTGTTTAAGATATGGTTTTATTCGAAATTTAATGTTATATATAAGTAATACTTGTGTAAATCAGATTAATTTAACATTAAATTTGCTAATTTTTCAAAAATAATGTGTCACAGATATATTTTATTTTTGCAAGATTTTTAAGAGCTAGAATTAAGTTTTTTTTTTCAAATTAGTCGATCGCTCAAAAATGGACGAAAAATTGAAAGATTTAAGAATATTGAAAAATTTAAATTTCAATCAATATAAGGTACTATTTTTAAAAACTCCTTGACAGCTCGATGACAGAGAAATTTTTATTTAATGTTGTTCTACGGGGGGATTAACCTTAAAAATAATTGAGGAATATAACATGAGCGCCTTTCAAATATTCGGTTATTTAAAAAATTTAAGAAATCCGTAATCTAATGTTTTACTGAATTTTAGAGAATTTCGGTTCTAAATTTACTATAGTTATTGCTCTTATTTTCTGAAAGTGTCGTGTGTGGGCAGCCATATCTACAAAATTCGGCACGTTTTTACACTTAGATAACAATTAAAAAATTATTTAAAAAATTTTCAATTTTGTCAGATTGTAAGCTTTAAAATATATGATTAGTACATATAATTTTTACTAAATGACAATATTCACTTACAGTTAAACTACTGAATCTAAATTTTAAAAGACTTAAAAATATTAAAAACAATTTGAATTAAAACTTTAAGAAAAATGAAAACAAATTTGTAAAAATTGATATTTCACCGAAAATTCTTTTTCTTAGGACAATATTGTCATCTATATATATTGTGCATAAAAGCAATTAAATGCTTTAACATACACATTAGAGAACTAATTAAAAAATATTTTATTGTCTTTTATTTTTTATTCAGACCAGATTTGTTTTTGAACTGGGTTCGATTTCGAAAACAAAATAGTGATTTAAATTCTATAAAGAATTCTGCTTGTAACTGAAACGTTGAATTTCTCAATTTTCATAAAATTAATCAAGGTGGTGAAACTCATGTGAAAAACAAAAACTAAAAAATTATCAACATATTCTAACAGAAAAAAATTCTGAAATAATTTCATTCATTTGTAAATAAATTCTGAAAGTTTGAACAAAAATATTTGAGTTTTGCAAGAATTTCCAAATTATTGCATCTATCACTGTAAAAATGATGCTAAAATTTGCTATGGGAATTCATAGTCCACTAGCCGTATATCCTGGCGTTGCTCGGGTGTAATGAAAGCTTAAAATCTAATCCATGGTCCTGGAGCTCAGACTCTTTGGATGTTGGCACAAAAGACTAAAAAGCAATAGTCGTTTCCAGTTAAAGTGAAACCGTAGACTGAAAGAAAAAGGAATGGATGTAAGTCAAATTTTGATTTCCTTGTATCGATATCAAATAAGTTTTTTTCGTCGTAATCTGAATTTTGAAGGCTAAATAAGTCCTCTGAGTAAATGGTATCATGGCTGAGACTAAGAACTACAATTATACCTACTTAGAGCCAAACCAGAAGCAAAAACTAAAATAAAATGGCTGAAAAAAAAATACAGGCAGATAAACAGACACACACACAAACATCTTGCCTTTTATATATTTATATATATATTATCGATTTTCTGCACTATTGTAAGAACTGCAACCTTGAAACTTCTGAATATCGTTTCTTATGTTTTTGTCTATGAGTGTATCAAATTTGATTTTTAAAATCGGACTACTCCTTCTCTAACCCGATTTTTTCGATTATCGATTTTCGATATTTATTGGGGGTACCTCGACACAAAACCTAGCTAAGAACACTCGCAGACGCTTATAGTACATCTGTGTAACTTTTCAAGAAAGTCGGTTCAGCCGTTTCGGAATCTATAGGTAACGGACACACACACACACAGACACATAGACATACATACATACAGGGATAAAGTTTCATTTATACATAAGTTTAGATACGCTGACGTATAAAAAAACTGGATTTTTAATAAAAAAATTCGAATTTTTTAAAAAGGATTGAAAAATTTAATTAAATATTCCGAAAATACTTTGATCTTTCCTTTGAATAATAAAAATAATATAAAATAATAGATTTTGACGATAAATTTTGTTTTCATTAATTGTGGAGCATGTTGATTTTTTTGAGATTTTGTACAAGTACCCCCGATACACGGATGTGCGTTGTGGCGCAGTGGACATCGGCTCGGAACGAGAAATCGGGGAACCGAGTTCGGATTCCAGTTGAATTCCTTGCATTCACTTACGCGCAAATACCCTTGGGAAAGGTATTAATCCGTCTCTTCCTTCCAGTTATGGGTTAAATAACAGGACGGATTGGGTTCTATAGCCTTGGTCGGCAACCAGTCTACCGCAGAAAGCAATGGCAACCTACTGCGGGATAATCTTCTGCCCAGTCAGTCATGTCTCTTTCGAGACATGATCGCCCAAAGCGTGTATCGCGCATGGCACTTAACTGACTGACTGACCCACGATACACTAATATTTTCTGGCTTTCTATTTTGTTTGCGTAGAAGCTTGATTTTTTTCCTTGGACAGTTTATACATACGTACGCGTGTGCGCACGTACATTGAACTGTATGCTCCATATGTCTGTCACTTTCGCTTGCTGTCACACACATCTATATGAGCCCCTACACATTTTTGGCGTAATTTCAGACACAAACAGATGAGTTCTTCCACAAAACAGTCGTCTTCCTAATTATATTTTTCTGTCTATATTTAAAAAAAAAATAACACACTTGTGCGTACACCCACGCAAAGACTGATCTCTAATTTCCCTGTCTGTGTGTATGTGTGTATCTCTCTCTGTAACTTTCGTTCTCTCTTTTTATCACTCAATCTCACTTATACACACACACACACACACACACACACACACACACACACACACAGAGCTCCACGAAGATCTACACGTTTTTCTGTGTAATTTCGCGTACACACTGGGAACTGTATAAGTTATGACGCAAATAATTGCCTGAGGAACTACACAAGTCCTTATGTAAAATCCTCTCCCCACACACACATAACCGAAACTTTTACATGTAGCCAGGCAGAACACTGACAAATATTTCAGAGATGTACTTGATAACCTTGCAATGCTTCCCCCCTCCGACCTCTCTACTGTGCATCAGACAGAGACAAGCCGACCAGGCCGGATATTGTTTACATTTAAGAAACATCGGTATTCATGTTGTCATTTTTAAAAATCGTTTCACCCCAAGCTAGGCGGGAATACCACTAGTACACAGGGGGTTTCAGAGACTGGGTACAGTGGGTATTGAGGAAAGGACGAAAGATGAATGGAACTCAAGAAGGAAGCAGATGGCGATTGACGTTGCATATAACTTGTAGAAGATTCTAGTTATCAGGGAAGCAAGTAAACGGAAGGGAGTCCCACAGAAAGGGAAGTGCGAGTAAAGAAACTGTTGGAGTAGAAGTGACAGTTGCATTTAGCTATTTAAAGAGAAAAATGGTGACAATCTAGTAACAAGATTAAATTCATGTGCTCGGTGCACCTGGAACAAAGTTCGCCAGAGCAGTTGTTATGATAATATTGGTAGAAAAGGCAGAGAGAAGGCACGTCACGTCGGTGAGAAAATGACTGAAACTATTTATGGTGCCACTTGTTTCAGCCAAAAAAATGTTGACAAGTGGGCCAAATTGTTTAAAGAAGTTTGAAAGTGACGATGAAGTCTAAAGTGTTGCGAGCAATTGGCTGAGACATCAGTCCAAAGATTTTACGCTGAGGGAATATGAAAGCTTGTGCACAGAAGGGAAAAGTGTGTGACACTGCGGGGAGACCATGTTGAAAAATAATTTTAAAAAAGTATACTTCTATCTGTATCAGAAAAATTCACCTCAGAAAAATTCACCTTATTTATTGAATGACACTCGCAGAAGTGCCTTTACTGAAAAATTCACCTTATTTATTGAATGATCCTCGTAGAAGTTCTTATCCCGAAAAATTCACCTTATTTATTGAATGACACTCGTAGAAGTTCTTATACCGAAAAATTCACCTTATTTATTGAATGACCGTCATAGAAGTTCTTATACCGAAAAATTCACCTTATTTATTGAATGACCCTCATAGAAGTTCTTATACCGAAAAATTCACCCTATTTATTGAATGACACTCGTAGAAGTCCTTATACCGAAAAATTCACCTTATTTATTGAATGACCATCGTAGAAGTCCTTATACCGAAAAATTCACCTTATTTATTGAATGACCCTCATAGAAGTTCTTATACCGAAAAATTCACCTTATTTATTGAATGACACTTGCAGAAGTCCTTATACCGAAAAATTCACCTTATTTATTGAATGACCCTCACAGAAGTTCTTATACCGAAAAATTCACCTTCTTTATGGAATGACCCTCATAGAAGATCTTATAATGAAAAATTCACCTTATTTATTGAATGACACTTGCAGAAGTCCTTCTACCGAAAAATTCACCTTATTTATTGAATGACCCTCATAGAAGTTCTTATCCCGAAAAATTCACCTTATTTATTGAATTACACTTGCAGAAGTCCTTATACCGAAAAATTCACCTTATTTATTGAATGACCCTCATAGAAGTTCTTATACCGAAAAATTCACCTTATTTATTGAATGGCACTTGCAGAAGTCCTTATACCGAAAAATTCACCTTATTTATTGAATGACCCTCATAGAAGTTCTTATCCCGAAAAAATTCAATTTTATTTATTGAATGACCCTAGTAGAAGTTCTTATACCGAAAAATTCACCTTATTTATTGAATGACCCTCATAGAAGTTCTTATCCCGAAAAATTCATCTTTATTTATTGAATGCACTTGTAGAAGTCCTTATACCGAAAAATTCACCTTATTTATTGAATGACCTCATAGAAGTTCTTATACCGAAAAATTCACCTTATTTATTGAATGACCTCATAGAAGACCTTATACCGGAAAAATTCACCTTATTTATTGAATGACACTGCAGAAGTCCTTATACCGAAAAATTCACCTTATTTATTGAATGACCTCATAGAAGTTCTTATCCCGAAAAATTCACCTTATTTATTGGAATGGCACTTGCAGGAAGTCCTTATACCGGAAAAAAATTCACCTTATTTATTGAATGACCCTCATAGAAGTTCTTATCCCGAAAAATTCACCTTATTTATTGAATGGCACTTGCAGAAGTCCTTATACCGAAAAATTCACCTTATTTATTGAATGACCCTCATAGAAGTTCTTATCCCGAAAAATTCACCTTATTTATTGAATGGCACTTGCAGAAGTCCTTATACCGAAAAATTCACACTCTTATTTATTGAATGACACTTGCAGAAGTCCTTCTACCGAAAAATTCACCTTATTTATTGAATGACCCTCATAGAAGTTCTTATCCCGAAAAATTCACCTTATTTATTGAATTACACTTGGGAAGTCCTTATACCGAAAAATTCTACCTTATTTATTGAATGACCTCACAGAAGTTCTTTATACCGAAAAATTCACCTTATTTATTGAATGGCACTTGCAGAAGTCCTTATACCGAAAAAATTCACCTTATTTATTGGAATGATCTTCACAGAAGTTCTTATCCCGAAAAATTCACCTTATTTATTGAATACCCCTAGTAGAAGTTCTTAGCACTGAAAAATTCACCTTATTTATTGAATGACCCCCAGAAGTTCTTATCCCGAAAATTCATCTTATTTATTGAATGGCACTTGCAGTAAAGTCCTTATACCGAAAAAATTCACCTTATTTATTGAAATGACCTCATAGAAGTTCTTATACCGAAAAATTCACCTTATTTATTGAATGACCCTAAGAAGTCCTTATACCGAAAAAAAATTCACCTTATTTATTGAATGACACTTGCAGAAGTCCTTATACCGAAAAATTCACCTTATTTATTGAATGACCTTCACAGTAAGTTCTTTATCCCCAGTAAATTCATACCTTATTTATTGAATGGCACTTGCAGAAGTCCTTATACCGAAAAATTCAATTTATTTATTGAATGACCTCATAGAAGTTTTATCTCCGAAAAATTCACCTATTTATTGAATGGCACTTGCAGAAGTCCTTATACTGAAAATTCACCTTATTTATTGAATGACCTCATAGAAGTTCTTATCCCGAAAAATTCACCTTATTTATTGAATGGCACCTTGCAGAAGTCTCATACTGAAAAATTCACCTTATTTATTGAATGACACTTGCAGAAGTCCTTATACCGAAAAATTCACCTTATTTATTGAATGACCCTCATTGAAGTTCTTATACCGAAAATTCACCTTATTTATTGAATGACCTCATAGAAGTTCTTATACCGAAAAATTCACCTTATTTATTGAATGACCCTCGTAGAAGTTCTTATACCGAAAAATTCACCTTTTTTTATTAAATGACCCTCGCTGATTCCTTATACCGAAAAATTCACCTTATTTATTGAATGGCCCTCAGAGAAGTCCTTATACCGAAAAATTCACCTTATTTGTTGAATGACCTCATAGAAGTTCTTATTCCGGAAAATTCACCTTATTTATTGAATGGCACTTGCAGTCCTTATACTGGAAAATTCACCTTATTTATTGAATGACCCTCTATAGAAGTTCTTATACCGAAAAATTCACCTTATTTATTGAATGGCACTTGCAGAAGTCCTTATACCGAAAAATTCACCTTATTTATTGAATGACACTTGCAGAAGTCCTTATACTGAAAAATTCACCTTATTTATTGAATGACCTCATAGAAGTTCTTTATCCTTGAAAAAAATTCACCTTATTTATTGAATGACCCTCGTAGAAGTTCTTATACCGAAAAATTCACCTTATTTATTGAATGACCCTCATAGAAGTTCTTATCCCGAAAAATTCAACTTATTTATTGAATGGTAATTCTTGCAGAAGTCCTTATACCGAAAATTCACCTTATTTATTGAATGACCCTCATAGAAGTTCTTATACCGAAAAATTCACCTTATTTATTGAATGACCCTCATAGAAGTCCTTATACCGGAAAATTCACCTCTATTTATTGAATGACACTTGCAGAAGTCCTATTACCGGAAAATTCAATTTTATTTATTGAATGACCTCATAGAAGTTCTTATCCCGAAAAATTCACCTTATTTATTGAATGGCAATTTTGCAGAAGTCCTTATACTGAAAAATTCACCTTATTTATTGAATGACCCTCATAGAAGTTCTTATCCTGAAAAATTCACCTTATTTATTGAATGACCTCATAGAAGTCCTTATACTGAAAAATTCACCTTATTTATTGAATGACCCTCATAGAAGTTCTTATACTGAAAAATTCACCTTTTTTTTATTAAATGACCCTCGCTGAATTCCTTATACCGAAAAATTGACCTTATTTATTGAATGGCCCTCGTAGAAGTCCTTATACCGAAAATTCACCTTTTTATTTATTGAATGACCCTCATAGAAGTTCTTATCCCGAAAAATTCACCTTATTTATTGAATGGCACTTGCAGAAGTCCTTATACCGAAAAATTCACCTTATTTATTGAATGACCTCATAGAAGTTCTTATCCCGAAAAATTCACCTTATTTATTGAATGGCACTTGCAGAAGTCCTCCAAGTACCGAAAAATTCACCTTATTTATTGAATGACACTTGCAGAAGTTCCACAGTACCGAAAAATTCACCTTATTTATTGAATGGCACTTGCAGTGTCCTTATACCGAAAAATTCACCTTATTTATTGAATGACACTTGCAGAAGTCCTTATACCGAAAAACGACTTTATTATTGAATGACCCTCGTAGAAGTTCTTATCCCGAAAAATTCACCTTATTTATTGAATGACCCTCGTATTAGAAGATCAATGGGTCCTAACAATTCCTTTATTCTGTTTTTGTATATTAAGGCTAATTTTACACAGATCACTATCTAATTTTATAACTTGAATTATTGTGTCTATATTAATTGTCAAAATGTTTCTTTTTCCCAGAAAAGATTAACTGTAGGTGATAAAGTCATTTTGACAAAGACAAAATAGAAATATAATTTAAAATAACCAATACACTCTTGTGAAAATTAATTGAAACAAAACGAATAATACCTTCTTAAGATCTTTCACTCCTTTGCTAATCAAGTATACATCGTTTTTTTTGCTCTGTCTTTTCAGACCACATTTTCCTTTACCTATTGGATTGATGGTTCCAGTTTGTTTTTCGTCATAGTGACACAACTGATAGTTAAAAGGATGATACTAACAATATCTGCGACATTTCTGTAAGGCTTGCCAGTGTGTTCGTGTAGCGTTACAATTTTCGCACGCTTCCTTGGAATAACGTCCATCGCAGACAATGGCCGTAGGACAACTAATCGATCGTCAAAACAATAGTGTTTGGGGGTGGTAAAAATCTAATTCAATCTCTGATGATGCAATATGTTTCAATGTCAAACAAATCTCATCATACACCTCGAAAATAGATTGATGTTACTGCGCATCACTGCAAATGACCTAATCTGAAGATAAAACAAATATCTATTACACCCTGTCACTCCAGTGGGTCTAAAACTGACCGTATAGTGAAAGAAAGGAAACTACACCAGTTGTTTCAATTAATTTGCACAAGGAAGAAGAAGAAGAAGAAGAAGAAGAAGAAGAAGAAGAAGAAGAAGAAATTTATATATGGTTATTCAAAGATGACTGTTTTGTTAGTAAAAAAAAAAACAACTATCAACAGCAGATATGACATCATCATCACAATGATACTGATTCCCAAACGGCATAAAATCACATATTTACTGACTTAGGCTGATGCAATTTATATGATTGAACACGCTTAATTTGCCCAGTCTTTTTTAGGAATACATCCTTGTGAAAATAAATTGAAACAAAACGAATAATATCTTCTTAGGATCTTTCACACTTTCCCTGATCACGTATACGTCGTCTCTTGGCGTTGTTTTTTTTTCTCTTCAGACCGTATTTTCCTTTACATTTTGGACTGATAGATCCAGTTTCTTTCTTCGCCTTGGTGATATGACTGACGGTCGAAAGGCTGACACCAACAATATCCGCAATCTCTCTGTAAGACTTGCCAGTGTGTTCATGAAACGTTATAATTTTCGTACGTCCATCGCAGACAATAGCCCTATCATAACTAACCGACAGTCGAGACAATAGTGTCTAGGCGTGATAAAATTCTGATACAATCAGGGATGAAACAGTATTTTTCAAGGTCAAATAAATTTCATTGCACCTCCAGAAAATAGATTCATAGCACTGCACACCACCAAGGAAAAAAAGAAATCGATTACACCCTGTCACTTGGAGTGAGATTGATCGCAGATATTGGCCGTAGGACAACAAATAGACTATTGAGACAATAGTGTCTGGGCGTGATAAAATATCTGATGCAATCACGGATGACGCAATACTTTTCAAGGCCAAATAAATTTCATCATACATCCCGAAAATAGATTCATATTTCTGCGCATCACTGCAAATGATCTAATCTGAGGAAAAATAGGAATCGATTACACCCTGTCACTCCAGTGGGTCTAAAACTGACCGTATAGTGAAAGAAAGGAAACTAAAGCAGTTGTTTCAATTTATTCGAACAAGGGTAATTTTTTCAAAGTAAAACACTAGACCATCAACAATTTAGTTACAATTACTTTAAATTCATATCTATTTTATGCATTTATTATATCTCATATATAATGTCAAATAATTCACCGAACTCACAAAAATGACTCTTAATCTCTTAATCTTAATCTCAAAAATGACTCTTAATAAACGCACAAAGAAAAAATATATTTAATTTTTTTAATTAAACACCAATGATGAATTCTGTATACATAGTGAGACAATTTCTTTTTCCAATTTCCATTATAGTCAGTCAGTTAAGTGTCATACGTGATACACGCATTGGGCGATCATGTCTAGAAAGAGACATGACTGACTGGGCAGAAGATTATCCCACAGTAGATTGCCGTTGCTTTCTGCAGTAAACTGGTTGACAGCCAAGGCTATAGAACCCAATCTGTCCTCCCATTTAACTCATAGCTGGAGGGAGAAGAGATAGATTATACTACATTATTAGATTAAGTAAAATTAGTGGGGGATCAGTTTATTACTTCATAACAATAGAAAACCGATCCCCCACTTTATGCCTAGTAGAACTTTTAATTATGTTTCCAAATATTATATTCAATCAGTCAGTTAAGTACCATACAGGATACTCGCCATGGGTGATCATGTCTCGAAAGAGACATGACTGACTGGGCAGAAGATTATCCCGCAGTAGGTTGCCATTGCTTTCTGTGGTAGACTGGTTGACAGCCAAGGCTATAGAACCCAATCTGTCCTGTCATTTAACTCATAGCTGGAGGTAGAAGAGATAGATTATACTACATTATTATATTAAGTAAAATTAGGGGGGATCAGTTTATTACTTCATAGCAATAGAAAACCAATCCCCCTTTTATTCCTAGTAGAACTTTTAATTATGTTTCCAACTATTATATGCAGTCAGTCAGTTAAGTGCCATACGTGATACACGCTTTGGGCGATCATGTCTCTAAGATTATCCCACAGTAGGTTGCCATTGCTTTCTACGGTAGACTAGTTGCCAGCCAAGGCTATAGAACCCAATCTGTCCTGCCATTTACCTGATAGCTAGAGGGAGAAGAGATAGATTATATTACATTAATAATAATAATAATAATAATAATAATAATAATAATTAATATTTACATTATGAATAACAGGAGCACCTAAGCAGATATGGCAACAGAATTCAATGGGTTTATTGAAAAAAAAGTTGAACAATTAAAGTTTTGTATTTGTCTATATTTCTGAGATGAAGTAGTATTTACAGTATTTACATTAGTCGGACTATTGTCCTCATCTTTATGGCCATTTGTAGAACGTTTCGACCGTTGTACGGTCCGACCTTCTTCGGGTGCTAGGAATTTCGAAAAGAATCCTTTATTACAATCACTGAAGAAAGCCGGAGCGTACAACAGCCGAAACTTTGTACAAATGGCAATAAAGATGAGGGCAATTGTCCGAATAATGTAGATACTGTCATTAAAGTTTTATTTAAACACATCAGAACAACTCCACGTTTTCTCGTGCTTTCCGCCTGTGGAACTTCCTTCCGTTTAATTGCTTCCCTGATATCTGCAATGTTCAAAAATCGAAATGCAACGTTCTCATCTTCAATCGCCTTGAATCCCGTTCATCTTTTATTCATTCTTCAATAACACCTGGACCCAGTCTTTTCTTTCACTGTAGACCCACAATCCTTTGCGCGCTACTAGCGGTTACCCTCTGCTTAAGGGGAAATGATTAAACAAAACTCTGTAGTTTTAGCTTTGTTTTTTTGTTTTTTTTCAGTAATTATGAATCTTTAACGATTATTTTCAATGACATATCGTCAGTAATCAGGCAGATTATCGATACATTTTTTTAAAACAATTCTGCAGTTTTGATATGAACGATCTTGGATTAAATCTTGAGTTTCGTTCAAATAGCAAAAAGGTAATAATCGGCTCGTGCTAGGACAGGTAAATATACCTGGTCAGGTAGAACGAAATAATCGAATATTAAAATTTGTGTTATACTTGTCGTATAAGTTCTTGCACATGTTTTATGGACATATTGCAGCTGCTGGAATTATAAATGCGCATTAACTGTTTCATTGTGTTTTATGAATTATAATTAGATTACTTGAGGTTCTGAAGAATATGAAACGACGTCTCAATTGCTGTTGTTCGTAGGTCTAGCTTTACGGCAGCAAGGCCTCTTATTTAGAGATTGAAGGTTTTGAGGGGCGTGAAAACGAACTCGGAATTGCTGTACTCTCTAGGTCATTTATTACGGCAGCATTGCCTTTAATTAGAGATTGAAGGTTTTGAGGAGCGTTAAAACGACCTCGGAATTGCTGTTGTTCCTCGGTCAATCATTACGGCAGCAAGGCCTCTTATTTAGAGATTGAAGATTTTGAGGAGCGTGAAAACGACCTCGGAAATGCTGTTGTCCCTAGGTCATTCTTTACGGCCGCAAGGCCTCTTACTTAGAGATTGAAGGTCTCGAGGAGCGTGAAAACGAACTCGGAATTGCTGTTGTCCCCAGGTCATTTCTTACGGCAGCGAGGCCTTTTAATTAGACATTGAAGGTTTTGAGGAACTTGAAAACGACCTCGGAATTGCTGTTGTTCCTCGCTCAATCTTTACGGCCGCAAGGCCTCTTATTTAGAGATTGAAGGTTTTGAGGAGCGTGAAAACGACCTAGGAATTGCTGTTGTCCCTAGGTCATTTTTTACGGCTGCAAGGCCTCTTAATTAGTAATTGAAGGTTTTGAGGAGCGTGAAAACGACCTCGGAATTGCTGTTGTTCCTCGCTCAATCTTTACGGCAGCAAAGCCTCTTATTTAGAGATTGAAGGTTTTGAGGAACTTGAAAACGACCTCGGAATTGCTGTTTTCCCTAGGTCATTCTTTACGGCAGCATGTCCTCTTATTTAGAGATTGAAGGTTTTGAGGAGCGTGAAAACGACCTCGGAATTGCTGTTGGCCCTAGGTCAATCTTTACGGCAGCAAGACCTCTTATTTAGAGATTGAAGGTTTTCAGGAGCGTGAAAACGAACTCGGAATTGCTGTTGTCCCTAGGTCAGTCTTTACGGCCGCAAGGCATCTTATCTAGAGATTGAATGTTTTGAGGAGCGTGAAAACGACCTCGGAATTGCTGTTGTCCCTAGGTCAGACTTTACGGACGCAAGGCCTCTTATTTAGAGATTGAAGATTTTGAGTAGCGTGAAAACGAACTCGGAATTGCTGTTGTTCCTATGTCAACCTTTACGGCAGCAAGGCCTCTGATCGAAAGATTGAAGGTTTTCAAGAGCGTGAAACCACCATATAATGATTATTGTTTCCAGGTTAACTTTTATGGAAGTAGGATTTCAGATCAAGAAATTGAAGGTTTAAAGAGCGTGAATCGAAATCTGAATTGCTGTTGTTCCCATGTCTACCTTTACGGCAGCAAGGCCTCTGATCGAAAGATTGAACGTTTAAAGGAGCCTTAAAAGACTTCTTAATTGCTGTTGTTCACAGGTCCACCTTAATGTGGAGTGGTAGCATCTGTTATTGCCCCATCTATGGGCCAAGAGTAACCACCTCTCCAGACAAAGCAAAACACTATGAAAGTATAATTCATTTTATACTAATAATACCAGCAATACATATACAAAATGATCAACAATCCTCATATACTATCAAATTTTAGCGATTTCACCCAAATCTGTATGAAGTGTTACCAAATGACTAACATGGAAGAGCTTTAATTACATTAATTTAAATAGTATCCTACAATTTTTCAAAATCACACTGTATTTCAGAATATAACTTCAACAAAGTCGGTTAGTAAAGTGCCATACATGATACACTCTTGGGCGATCATATCTCGAAAGAGACAAGACTGACTGGGTAGAAGATTATCCCGCAGTAGGTTGCCATTGCTTTCTGCGGTAGACTTTTTGCCAGCCAAGGCTATAGAACCTAATCTATCCTGTTATTTAATTCATAACTGGAGGGAAGAGACGGATTAATACCTTTCCCAAGTGTATTTGCAGGTAAGTGAATGCAAGGAATTTAACTAGAATTCGAACTCGGCTACTCTGATATCTCGTTCCGAGCAGATAAAAAAGCATAAAATATACCACCTCTAGTAATCATGTCCACTCAAACATATGCGCCCAAAGCTGAGTATTAACTACCATTTATTCAGTTGTGAAAGCAGAATAACATATTTTTTTAGCTTCCAAATTACCGAGAAAAATTAAATTTCGGCATTAAATAACATATTTTTTAAACTTCCAAGTTATCTAAAAAAATTAAATTTCGGCATTAAATAACGCATAAGTACTTAATATGTCGTTAAACTGACAAATCAGTCCTATTTTCCGGAAAATGTTGTTGCATAAACTCCCAAGATAATACTCTCAAAATTATACTCCCATATTACTCTCAACCTTCTTTGGTGGAACTATGGCATGGTTATCAAGAAATTCCAAGGAAATCATTTCAATATTAAATACTTACAAATATTTGTTTTGTCTGATATAATGTTTTATTTTTGACAAGATTATCCAATTATAATCGGCATAGCTTAATGTAAGCATTACATATCAGTCCAGCCTTTTTCTTATGCTATTTTTCGATCTTATGCATGGAAGGTTTTTGCACAAAACCATGCAAGCCTATTCGCTATGGGGGAGTATTATTTGTTGTGGATATCACGCAATATCTGGTGTGACCACCCTCCTCCAAACGACTGAAAAGTGAACATTTTTTTCAGTTGAGCATAAGACGCTGTACGGTTGGAGTTGAAGTAGGTGCGTATCATTTATTTTAATAGCCCTATATTATATGAAACCCAGATAACGAAAGGTTTGTGTAAAA
Source organism: Ascarosepion bandense (assembly GCA_037127315.1). NCBI lineage: Eukaryota > Metazoa > Mollusca > Cephalopoda > Sepiida > Sepiidae > Ascarosepion > Ascarosepion bandense. Next base: position 194,034 of record JBBBDQ010001383.1, on the reverse strand, counting down.
TATCTTTCGAATCCGGTCATGCGCCTTCGAATTGTCGTCACACATCTCATTTTCTGCAACGACGTTACTTTCTTGACTTTCCGCACCTGCGATTTTGACGTCCACCGATGCGTAACGTAATTCGAAAGCTCTTCTTTTCAATGATTACCTAAGAACAGTTTGAAATGAATTATTTGCCATTGGCTTTTTTGCTTATAATGATTCCCTCCGTTGAACCGGTGACTGAACTGAATCATATAATATGTCAAGTCAGCTATTCACTGAACAAAAAGAAAGCTAGCTGAGGGGTTTGGTTACTACGTGGCGTCGCTAATAGTGAGGACAAAGCGTGTAAGAAAATATATTCAGGAGTATATAAAATATATTCAGGAGTATATAAAATAGAGTTCAAACTGGAACATTGTTCTAATGTTGATATAATAAGACGAGAAATTGTTGCTATAATTCTGTTGCCTCAAGTCTCCTTTTCATTTTCCATCATTTACTGCCATACAGGAGTCTATCTATCTATCTATCTATCTATCTATCTATCTATCTATCTATCTATCTATCTATCTATCTAAGTATTCTCCTTATCTATCTATCTATCTATCTATCTATCTATCTATCTATCTATCTATCTATCTATCTATCTAAGTGTTCTCCTTATCTATCTATCTATCTATCTATCTATCTATCTATCTATCTATCTATCTGTTTCTTTTCAGAATATTCATATTTATTTAAGTATATATCAAACTATCTCTTTTTTCTCTGTTAATATCTATCTATGTTCCTTTTCAGTATGCTCATATTTATCTATCTTGAGTTGCGGAAGTTTCCGAAGTCGTCCGAAGGCTGTGATTGAAACCAATGATGATTTTATTGAATAAATTTACTCTTTAATATCTAAAGATATTTCTGTGTAATTTTGGTAAATATATCTCTTAAAATGTGACGCCAGTGTTATTTTCATTTTTTGCGTAATTTAGACGACAATTCATCCATCGCAACCCGTATGAACCTGTATCTTCCCATTCTTTCGCAGAATCAGACAATGTATCGATTGACCTGAAAAACGGTGTTTGTGTTTTAATACCTAGCACGATGTCACGCGAGAAACTAATTTTTGTTAAGTCTTCTTCAAGCAGTGAGTCAGTGGTTCAGAACGATCCAACGACGCCGATGACTATAGAGAAAGCAGTGACTATCATGGGGTGTCGGACAAAAAACTTTTGCCGATATTACATCATATTAAATATATAACGAAACGAGCCGAACTTAAATTTAAACTTTTTTTCAAGCATGGGTAGAGAGCTACGTGATACAAGCATGGACGATGTTGTTGTCTCTATCAATTTCTAATCACATGATATCCTACAGTAAATTGCCTTTTCTTTCTGTGATAGTCTGTCTTGCCATTCACGAAAAGAAAAGATGGATTCTGAGAAGAGGTGGGTTCGTATCTTTCTCAGGAGTATTTGAGCGTAAGGGAATGTAATAAACCCGACCGGAATTCAAACTCAGCTCTCCGATTTCTCATCCCAACCGTCATCCATTATACTTCTTCTTCTTCTTCTTCTTCTTCTTCTACTGTCCTTTCAGGACGCAGATGATCATGGTTTTCCACGTCTTCCTATCCCTGGTGGTTCTTAGTACGTTTGCTCCTGTTACACCACGCAACCCCCGTTCCGTCATCCACCTCCTCAGGCCCTTCAAATATGTTATCCACTGTCCTGCTTTGTCTCTTTTTCCTTCTGTCTGGCCTGCCAGTATCAGGTTCTCCAAGCCCTCCTTCCTCATTGCATGTCCCAGGAACTTCAGGTGTCTCTTCCTGATACTCACTATTAATTTTCCTTTCGTTGCCATTCTTTCCAAAACCTCATCGTTGCTCGCATGCTAGGTCCGTAATATCCTTCTGCAGCCTTCTGTAGAACCACACTTCCGCTGCTTCAAGTTTTTCCTTCATCTTCGATGATATTGTCCAGCGTTCACTGCCATATGGAAGAACTGACATCACATAGCAATCTAGCACTCTTTTCTTTGTATCTAGTGAAATTTTCCTGTGTCTTAGTACTTTACTCAGCTTCTGGAACGCGTCATCTGCCAGGCCAATTCAACTTCGGATCTCTGTGCCGCACTTTCCATCTCCTGTTAAAACACTTACTATGTATTTAAATTTTTGTACTTGCTTGATTCTAGTATCCCCCACCTGTATTTGGCATTTTTGGTTGCTCTTTTTGCTGATGACCATACATTCAGTTCTGTTTTTTTTAACCATTTCACCCCAAGCAAGGCATTCCACTGCCACAGTTGCGCAGGGGGTTACATCGGGGAAGGTGAAGAGAAAGAGTGGTTAGATATAGGAAATGTCAGTAGGAAGGTGATAGACGGGTAAGGATACCGATGCTGAGGGTTGGGCAGATGGGAAGAGTCTTTGAGAGAATGGATGCGAGTTAGTGTGTCTATTGACCTTACATTTAAACTCCTGGAGAGTGTAGCTGTCGGGGAAGCAATCATGTGGAAGGGAATTCCATAGTCAGAAAGTGCGGGAAAAGAAGCTGTTGGAGTAGAAATTGCGGTTACATTTTATCGGTTTCACTGTAAAAGGGTGGGACCTAGTTGCTAATCTAGTATCTCGTGCAAATTCAAACCTAGGAGGCACCAGTGATCTAAGTTCATCGGAGCAGAAGCCGTGAAAGTATTTATAGAAGAGGCACAGGGAAGCCACGTCACGCCGGTGAGAGAGTGACTGCAGCTGGTCTGCCAAGTCGGTATCAATCACATTACAGACTCTCGGTTGTATTTTGTCAAGAACTCCGAGGAGAATAGCAGGGGCACCCGACCAGATGTGGCAGCAGTATTCAATACACGGGCGGATGGTAGAGCTATATATGTGCAGGATAGATTCAGACGGAAAAAACTTTCATAACAGCGGATTTAGCAATGGATTCGATATAGTCATTCCACTTGAGGTCCGCTGTGACTGTTTTACTCTCTGGGAAGCAAGCCTGTTCCATGCTAATGGAAGGTAGGTGCGATTGTCTATGATGGCTAATTGATAGCAGCTTCGTTTTAGAAGCATTAAAATTTACGAGCTATTTCTTACCCCAGTCCACTACGGATTGGAGGTCCTTTCCAAGCTCGGCTGTGAGGTTCGCTTTGTCGCCCACACCATATTTTTGATTAAGTCGAGAGTAAACTGTGGTGTCATCGGCGTACATTCCTATTTGGGATCTTATAGCATCGGGGAGATCATTAATGTACATCAGAAAGAGCGTAGGATCTTGGATAGTCTTGAGGGACACACGCGTTCGTATGGTAGTTCTGGGAGGCATGTCTGTTTAATGCCACCTTCAATGTGCGGTTAGAAAGGAAAGACTGGATTAGGTCAAACAAATGTCCAGTTATACCACAGCTCCGCAGTTTGCGTAGAAAGCCGGCATGCCAGACTCTCTCGAACGCTTTAGAGATATCTAAGGAAACGGTTCGGGGTTCGCCATTCTTGTCGAGAGCCTGGTATATATACTCGGTGATGGTCGTTAGCATATCAGCAGTAGACCTGGTGAAGCGGAAACCATACTGCTTGTCCGAGAGGAGCCTATGGGCTGTGAGATGCTGAAACACCTCGGCGTTGAGTGGCATCGAACACTTTGCCAAAGATCGGAAGAAGGCTGAGAGGGCGGTAATTTGAGGGGCCCGAGGGTTCTCCAGTGTTCTAAAATATAGGAACTACAGAGGAAGACTTCCAACAGGCAGGAAAGCAGGAAGCAGATAGGCAGAAGTTGTAGAGCTTAGAAAGGACAGAGGACACTTCAGGGGCACATGTCTTCAAGACTATGATTGGGATTCCGTCCCCTCCGATCGCTTTGTGAGGGTCAAGTTTTGAGATTATGTTAGAAACCAGCGAGGGTGTAATGTGGACCTTGCAGTTTATTTATAGTCCTTATTCACAATTCATAAAAAAATTACTAAACTCTTATAAGTGAGTGAAAAAGAAAACAGTATATACTCGCGTATCATGCATGATACGCGAGTATATACAGTGAAACCTGTCTTATGTGACCCTCTTCGTCAGCGACTACCTGTTGTTAACAACCGCTTTTTTATGCACGGATTTGCTGATGTTAATTAACCCTTAGTATGCGACCATCTCAAGAACGTGACCAGCGACTAACATCAACGTTTGAAAATCACCGATCAAGCGACCGTTTTAAAAAAATTAATTTTAGTCGTACACTGCGAACTTCTAAATTAGGAGAAACTAAATGAGAGATCTATTTCATTTTGATTTGATCTAAGCCAAGAACACTTCTTCATTGTTTTGCTATTGTAGGGTTAGATCAACCTGTTATTTCTTGTTGAAATGTACATTGCCTGAGTTCCCCTCACGGTCAAACATTTGCTGTTTTGTACAACATGTATTGCATTTGACATGTTGAAGGGATTTATCGCAGTCTCTGTATTGACTTGGATAAATTCAGGGATTGGGATAATCACAATTATGTCCCTTTCTCAAATGTCCATCTCTTTTGTTCCTTTACTTTTTGTTTATCTATCTACTTTATTTCTATCTTGGTATATCTATCTCTATCTCTCTGTTTTTCTATCCCCACCCACGATTGCTGTCAGTTTTTAGTATTTCTTTCATGTATTATTGTAGATTCTTTTTTGCTATCACTCACTTCTAAGAAAAAAACAAAAATCGTATACTTTTTTAAAGTTCACTTAATAAATATTTTTTGTGAATGAATGTTTTAGTCTCTTGTTGACCGTTATAAATACATAAGTTTTTTATAAATTTTAAAATGAAATATGCTGAATAAATTTTATTAAAATTAGGCCATTTTCTCATGTTCTCATTTATTTATTACCAGATTACATGGTAAAATTCTTATATGTACATTCTGAATATGAGTGGAATATACGTCCCTGGCGTTAATAGGTCATGACAATGAGACTTTAGTTAGCGACCACTTGTCGTATGCGATCATGGGCAATAAGGGTGGTAACATACGACAGGTTCTACTGTATATAATTTAATTTTAATTAATTTTATTATATTTAGTTACAAAGGCTTTGCTACTGGGATAACAGGGTGTATTTTAGACTAACACGAGTACGCTGATTCCGAATCCGTATTAGGAGGTGTTTTCGCACACCAATAATTTTCTTTATCATCCTTCCAATATGGCAATGAATAATCAACTCGCAGATGGAGATGATAAAGGGATTTAGGACAACAGAATATATCTAAACTTATATAATAAATGGAACCTTCTCTGCGTGTGTATCTGTGTGTGTGTGTCCGTTACCTATAGACTCCGAAACGGCTAAACCGATTTTCTTGAGAATTTACACAGTTGTACTATAAGCATCTGCGAGTGTTCATAGCTAGGTTTTGTGTCGAGGTACCCCCGATAAATATCGAAAATCGATGATCGAAAAAATCGGCTTATGAAAGGAGTGTTCCGATTTTAATCAAATTTGATACTCATAGACAAAGACATAAGAAACGATATTCAGAAGTTTCAAGGTTGCAGTTCTTACAATAGTGCAGAAAATCGATAATATCTATATATATAAAAGGCAAGTTGTTTGTCTGTGTGTCTGTTTATCTGCTTGTATGTCTATATTTTTTCAGCCTTTTTATTTTAGTTTTTATTTTAGTTTTATTTTATTTTAGTTTTATTTTAGTTTTTATTTTAGTTTTTGCTTCGGGTTTGGCTCTAAGTAGGTATAATTGTAGTTCTTAGTCTCAGCCATGACACCATTTACTCAGAGGAAAATATTATTTGATATCGATACCAGGAAATCAAAATTTGACTTACATCCATTCATTTTTCTTTCAGTCTACGATTTCGCTTTAACTGGAAACAACTATTGCTTATTAGCCTTTCGTGCCAACGTCTAAAGAGTCTGAGCTCCAGGACCATGAATTAATTTTAAAGCTTTCATTACACCCGGGCAACACCGGGATATATTGCTTGTATTTCATAAATGCGAAGAATAACATGCACTGAATATGTGAGCAACAAGGATGTTTTAAGGACAATGGAAACAAAACAAAACCAAACGGACACTTAGTTTTTTTTAATCATTTAACCCCAAGCAAGGCGGAAACGCCACTGATGCGCAGGGGGCTACATAAGAGAAAAAGATTAGATCGGAGGATAGTAAATAGAAAGACGAACCATTTGCAGGGGGGTCCCAGAGAAAGGAGCAAGAGAAGGATGGGAATACAGATGTGATGACAGTTGCAAAGGTAGAGAGAAAGGAAAATATATACAGGGCGATGTAGAAAGAACTGGAGTCAAGTGGATAAGAGATGGGTATTGGCATTGCTTTTAAATTCCTGGAGGTTGTAGCCGTCAGCAAGCATACGGAAGGGAGTTCCACAGGCGAGAAGTGCGAGAAAAGAAGCTGAAGGAATAGAATTCTCGGCTGCATTTCGTTGATCTAACTGTCAATGGGTGAGACCCAGTTGCCAAATCTGATTGCTCGAGTAAACTCATGTGACAGAAGCACCAGTAACTTTCGTTGGAGCAGAAGCCATGAAAATATTTAAAGAACAGACAGAAGGAAACTACATCCCGACGGAGAGAAAGTGGCTGGAGTCGAGCCACCAAGTCGGTAGCTATCTGTTATGTCGTGAGTAAGAATAAATAACTCCACAACAGGAATAGGTTAATTGTTGTATTCCGTGAAAATAGTATTTACAAAGGTTATTAGTATCCAATACAAGAATAAAGGTTAATCGTCTCAACCGTCGTAAGACGTAGTATGAGCAACGGGTACTTCCGGGTTGTCACCGGAAGTCTACGACTGACTTGTCGATGGGCTGCTCGGCACACTCTCCTACGTAGATGCCACCATTACTTTACATAGTAATGGAATAGCCCATTATAGCCGAATAGGCGCGGGCGTCCCAAAACTATCACATTACTGATCCTTTTTTGGAGCCTGTCGAGAACACTGATTGAAATTTCAAGCATACGTAAAGAGGAAATAGGGCTTGTGAGATATATATTACCGATAGCCATGAATCTTGGGAAATATCCACAAAGATGATGAAGCGACAAGATGTAAAGAATCGTGCTGAGAATATCATGGACAGAACAAGTGAGTAACGAGGATGTTTATAGAGGGAAAAGGTCATTTATAATTGGTATCATAAAGTAAAAAGCTGAGATTTAATAATGAAAAAGAAAAGACCTTGAAGAAGGTCACTGGAAATGAAGCAAGAGAAAGGAAAGGAAAACAGCCGAATTTGTGCGAATTTTTGGCTGAACAGGGTTTTGGAAGAAAAAAAATATATATATGCAGAAACCTTTCTTTCAAACATGGTCATTCAATAAGGCCGATAAGGAAGATTTAATTTTTTTTTTAAGTTTTACCAGCATCCTAACTGTTTTCTGTTTTGTCAGAGTTAAGGAATATAAAAGTGTCCATAATTTTTATTGTCCCAAGTGCTTTCGAATACTTCTATAGACATTTTCATTTGAGACCTTAGAAAGAAAACTCTTCAAAAACAAACTTAAATAAATTACTACTTACCAATCAAAACATGATTACAATAACATCACTACAGACAAAAACCTTTGGAAATGGCTATAGAAGTGGCAGAATGTACTTGGGACAATAAAATTATGGAATATCTTCATATTTCTTGACTTTCATAAAACGGAAGAAATGTTAGGATGCTGGAAAAACTTAAAAAAATAAATAAAACTTTCTTTTTGGCTGGATTAAAATAACATATATATATGTATATATATATATACAGAGAGAGAGAGATTCTTACTCTATCCTCGGGGTGTAATCGTTCATATCTCTCCACAGCAGCCTTTAATTTATTATTCAGAAATAGCAACGATATCTTGGGATATATGCGGGATAAATTTCCTGATATTTCTACTATTATGAAGTCAGTGTAGCCCTCTAAAACTAGTTAAGGCTGGAGAGTTCAGTTTACAATACTACTTCACGTATTTCCTTTGTGTAAATACCGTGTCTGTTTAAGTGTTAGGCGATCATGACGATGAGAAGATCTCTTTTCTAGCCATGACGTCTTATGAAAGCAATCGAGGGAGGAAGCACATATCCATGTCTTTACCAACGGTATGTACGCGAAAATAAATGCAACTTTCTAAGATGTTGGATTTAAAATAGAGTCTTTTGTGTTTTGATAACCACTATGCATACTCAAAAAGCGAATAACCTGAAAATACGTTTGTGCGAATAGCGGGTACGGATAGTGGGAGACGCGTCAAGTAAGTCGTAAGTTACGAGGGTCATTCGAGAAGGTTTGAGATTTTTGTAGCCGAGTCAGTTACTAATGTCTCAGATTATTATAATCTTAGTATATCATTACTATCCATTTAATAAGCCGACCTGGTCAATTTTGTGATTTTAGACGGAAGGAGACGGCTGTAACTGTTCTTTGAACATCATCCTATCAAATACTGCTTGACGCAGATGATTACATTGCAGAATGAAATCATTTTGGAAGCTCGTTAAGCAAAACATTTTGAGTTGTCATAGATAAGCATTACAACTCTCCTTCGCCTTTACTAAAGTGCAAACCCTGCAGTAAATTCGGAAGCTAGCTATGCAATAAATATTTGTGTCGAGAAATGGGCACTAAACTTTCACACACACATCTGACAGGCAAGAGGTTACAAATATTTTAGAAGCTCGCTATGTAATAAAGTTTTTCGCTGGCACCTAAGGTCAAGAAAAGTGCCCCATACTTTGACTACAGTTCATAAATTTCAGTCACTTTCGAATCTACTTTTGCAATAAACTTTTCGCTTGAAAAAACTGTCGTCCACCTTCCATACAGGTCAGACAATTTAGAATGTATTTAGCCAATAAAGATTCGTGTTGATATAGATTGGCATCAAAACGGTCCGACACCTTTTCTACATTCCTGACCTTACAGAAAATTTGTAAGCTAGTTATGCAATGAAGTGTTTTTGTTGACAGGGATGGGCATCAATTCTATCGTTCATCCTCCATACATTTCCAAAATTTTGGTCAATTTGCAAACTTACTAGAAACAAAGAAGAGAGTACTGGGTTGCTATGTGATGTCAGTTCTTCAATATGGCAGCGAACGTTGGACAATATCATCAAAGATAATAGAAATACTTAAAACAGCTGAAATGTGGTTCTACAGAAGGATGCTGCGAATACCATGGACCGAGCATATGAGCAATGATGAGGTTTTGGAAATGATGGAAACGAAAAGGAAATTAATATTGAGCATCAAGAAGCAGCTAAAGTTCCTGGGAAATGCAAGGAGGAAAGAAGGCCTGGAGACCCTGATACTAACAGGCCAGATAGAGGGGAAAATAGACAGGGGAAAGCAGCGGATAAATTATTCTACTGGCCTGAGCAGGTGGATGACAGAACGTGGGTTGTGTGGTGTTACAGGAGAAAGTGTGCTCAAAACCACCAGTAATAGGGAGACGAAAGGACAAGGCACATAGAAGAAAACTATGCAATAAATTTTTTTTTTTTTTGGCAAAAATTGCCAGGAAAACTGTCCATCACCCTCTCCAGAGTCCGACTTAGTTAATTTGGAGGTTAGCTATTCAATAAATATTTTTTGACAGAAATTTGCATAAAAATGACACCTCACCTTACCTGTATTCCACAAATCACAGTCAATTTAGAAGCTATCCACGCAATAAATATTTGAGTTGATAGTTATATTCATCCAAACTGTCCATCATTCTCCCAACATTACAGAACTTTCAGACAATTTTGAAACTCGCTATGTTATGAGTTTTTGTGTTGACATAGTTCATCAAAGCTGTCCCGACCTTTTACTACAGTTCGGACATTACAGACCATTTGAAAGTTAGCTATTGTTTTCAGAACGCTCTACCATCTTCTCCACACTATCTACCTATCTATGCAATTAAGGTTTTCGTTGACATGGCATCAAAACTGTCGTTCATGTTCCATACATTCCAGACATTGCAGTCAATTTGGATATGCAATAAAGTTTGTGTAAACAGAGATAAGCATAAAAACTGTCTTTCACGCTCCATAGAGTCCATATTATTTCTGAAGAAGAAGAAGAAGAAGAAGAAGAAGAAGAAGAAAACGTGATCCAGGCTGAGACTAAGAACTACAATTATACCTACTTAGAGCCAAACCCGAAACAAAAACTAAAATAAAAGGGCTGAAAAAATACAGACATACAGGCAGATAAACAGACACACACACAAACATATTGCCTTTTATATATATATATATATATATATATATATATATATATATATATATATATATTATCGATTTTCTGCACTATTGTAAGAACTGTAACCTTGAAACTTCTGAATATCGTTTCTTATGTCTTTGTCTATGAGTGTATCAAATTTGATTAAAATCGGACCACTCCTTCTATAACTCGATTTTTTCGATTATCGATTTTCGATATTTATCGGGGGTACAACGACACAAAACCTAGCTAAGAACACTCGCAGACGCTTATATTACAACTGTGTAAATTTTCAAGAAAATTGGTTCCGCCGTTTTGGAGTCTATAGGTAACAGATATACACAGACACAGACACACAGACACAGACAAAGTTCCATTTGTAAGTAAGTATATATATATATATATATCATAGATTTTATGCACTATTGTAAGAACTGCAACCTTGAAACTTCTGAATATCGTTTCTTATGTCTATGAGTGTATCAAATTTGATTAAAATCGAACCACTTCTTCTAAAACCCGATTTTTTCGATTATCGATTTTCGATATTTATCGGGGGTACCACGACACAAAACCTAGCTAAAAACACTCGCAGACGCGTATAGTACAACTGTGTAAATTTTCAAGAAAATCGGTTTAGCCTTTTCGGAGTCTATAGGTAACGGACACAAATACACACAGACACACACACACACAGACAAATCTCCATTTATAAATAAGTTGAGATTATTCAAGGTGGACATTGAGCCAACAGATATATCAGACGGTATGCAATGAAAGATGTCCGCCCGTCTGTTTTTAGTCATTCTCCGCCTTCGTAGTGGCATTTTTGTCTTTTAATGGAAAACTATTAGGAGTTCCAGCTTTTGACCAAACTCTCTCGGCCTGCTTTGTTTGGTTATCAACAAAACAACTACCTACATGTTATCTTTTCATTTCTTTGCTTTTTTAAAAAAAATAACGACGCTGACTTAAGGTCAGTAAATGCAAATAAACAACAAAATTTATGAATGAGCCTATTTATTCACGATAAAAGATGAATAACATTAAAATATTGCTGTATTTATATGGCTGGTATAACGAGGAGAAATTTTCAGACATTCTCAGGAGCGAAATTTATTAATTTCAAACAAGTACAAAAAAGTAATCGCCTTTAGAGTAGAATTGTCTACTTTGGAGCTTCTTTCATCTTATCAATGTCCTCAAAACGACTTCAGCTTGATGATTACTTTCGGATGTGGGTAACACCAACGATCGCAGAGAGAAAGGTCCGATCTGTACAGGGGGTGAGATACAGCCTGATGCCAATTTCTGCTAACACTTTTTTTTTATTATCATTTTTTTTAATCATTTCACCCCAAGCAAGGCGGTACCACCATTGATGTGCAGGGGGCTACATAAGAGAGTTAAAGTTTTAGGCAGGAGGAAAGTGAAGACAAAGACGAACAAGCTACAGGGTGTGAAAGAGAAAGGGCAAGAAAAGGATGTGAACACAGGAGTGAAGGACAAGTTACGGGAAGGTAAGAGAGAAAGGAAAAGAACAAGATAACACGGAGGTGAATGTACAAGAGGAGTGAAGGAAGGAACGAACCAGTTACAGGGGGTGAAAGAGAAAGGGCAAGACAAGGATGTGAACACAGGAGTGAAGACAGTTACGAAGGTAGAGAGAAAGGAAAAGAACAAGATACACGAGGTGATGTAGAAAGAGTGAAGAGGAAGACGAACCAGTTACAGGGGGTGAAAGAGAAAGGGCCAAGAGAAGGATGTGAACACAGGAGTGAAGACAGTTACGAAGGTAGAGAGAAAGGAAAAGAACAAGATACACGGGATGATGAAGAAAGAGTGAAGAGGAAGACGAACCAGTTACAGGGGGTGAAAGAGAAAGGGCAAGACAAGGATGTGAACACAGGAGTGAAGACAGTTACGAAGGTAAAGAGAAAGGAAAAGAACAAGATACACGGGATGATGAAGAAAGAGTGAAGAGGAAGACGAACCAGTTACAGGGGGTGAAAGAGAAAGGGAAGAAGAGAAAGATGGGAACACAGGAGTGAAGACAGTTACGAAGGTAGAGAGAAAGGAAAAGAACAAGATACACGAGGTGATGTAGAAAGAGTGAAGAGGAAGACGAACCAGTTGCAGGGGTGAAAGAGGAGGGGCAAGACAAGGATGTGAACACAGGAGTGAAGACAGTTGGAAAGGTAGAGAGAAAGGAAAAGAACAAGATACACGGGATGATGAAGAAAGAGTGAAGAGGAAGACGAGCCAGTTACAGGGGGTGAAAGAGAAAGGGCAAGAGAAGGATGTGAACACAGGAGTGAAGACAGTTACGAAGGTAGAGAGACAGGAAAAGAACAAGATACACGGGATGATGAAGAAAGAGTGAAGAGGAAGACGAACCAGTTACAGGGGGTGAAAGAGAAAGGGCAAGAGAAGGATGGGAACACAGGAGTGAAGACAGTTACGAAGGTAGAGAGAAAGGAAAAGAACAAGATACACGGGGTGATGTAGAAAGAGTGAAGAGGGAGACGAACCAGTTACAGGGGGTGAAAGAGAAAGGGCAAGAGAAGGATGGGAACACAGGAGTGAAGACAGTTACGAAGGTAGAGAGAAAGGAAAAGAACAAGATACACGGGATGATGAAGAAAGAGTGAAGAGGAAGACGAACCAGTTACAGGGGGTGAAAGAGAAAGGGCAAGAGAAGGATGGGAACACAAGAGTGAAGACAGTTACGAAGGTAGAGAGAAAGGAAAAGATCAAGATACACGGGATGATGAAGAAAGAGTGAAGAGGAAGACGAACCTGTTACAGGGGGTGAAAGAGGAAGGGCAAGAAAAGGATGTTAACACAAGAGTGAAGACAGTTACGAAGGTAGAGAGAAAGGAAAAGAACAAGATACACGGGGTGATGTAGAAAGAGTGAAGAGGAAGACGAACCAGTTACAGGGGGTGAAAGAGAAAGGGCAAGAAAAGGATGGGAACACAGGAGTGAAGACAGTTACGAAGGTAGAGAGAAAGGAAAAGAACTAGATACACGGGGTGATGTAGAAAGAGTGAAGAGGAAGACGAACCAGTTACAGGGGTGAAAGAGAAAGGGCAAGAAAAGGATGTGAACACAGGAGTGAAGACAGTTACGAAGGTAGAGAGAAAGGAAAAGAACAAGATACACGAGGTGATGTAGAAAGAGTGAAGAGGAAGACGAACCAGTTACAGGGGGTGAAAGAGAAAGGGCAAGAGAAGGATGGGAACACAAGAGTGCAGACAGTTACGAAGGTAGAGAGAAAGGAAAAGAAAAAGATACACGAGGTGATCTAGAAAGAGTGAAGAGGAAGACGAACCAGTTACAGGGGGTGAAAGAGGAAGGGCAAGAAAAGGATGTGAACACAGGAGTGAAGACATTTGCGAAGGTAGAGAAAAAGGAAAAGAACAAGATACACGAGGTGATGTAGAAAGGGCTGAAGTTAGGTGGATATAAGATGGGAATTGACATTGCATTTAAATTCTTGTAGGTTATAGCCGTCAGAAAAGCAATTATACAGAAGGGAGTTCCACAGGCGGGAAAAATGAAGCCGATGGAGTAGAATTGTCGCCTGCATTTGGTTGATCTAATTGTAAAAGGGTGAGACCTTATTGCCAGTCTGGTTGACCGAGTAAATTTTTGTGGAGGAGAAACCAGTGACCTAATTTCGTCAGAGCAGAAGCGCTGCTAGGTCGAGACCAGTCACATTACAGATTCTCCTTTTGAATCTGTCGAGAACACCGAGATGTACATGAGGGGCGCCTGACCAGATATGACAACAGTCGGATAGTTGATTTGTATATTTGCAAAATGGATTCAGGCAGGAAAAACTTGCTGGTTCGACACAGTAACTCAATATTTCTAGAAGTGAATTTAGCTATTGATTTAATGTAATGATTCCACTTAAGGCCGGAAGACAGTGTAAGGCCGAGGAAGCCCGAATGAAGGCATTACTGCCACTGGTGCACGAGAGAAGAGCGAAAAGGTCGAGAAGAAACGGGAACAAGATAAAGGGGATGTTAAAGAAAGCATAAAAGAATGATGGTAACAATGGTGCGCAGGGCGTTATGTGAGTGTACAGCGAGAAGGAGGCAAAACAAGATACAGGGTTGGCGGGGAAACCATAAGAGAAAGAGGGGAAACAAGGAGAGAAAAGGTGGCAATTGACGTTGAACTTAAACTCTTGAAGATTATAGCCATCAGGTAACCAAGTGTAAGAAGAGGATTCCAAAGGTGGGAAGTGCGGGAAAAAGAACGTACTTGAGTTTGAGTGTTTTGGTTGTAAAAGAGTGAGACCTAGCTGCCAATCTAGTCAATCAGTTATCAATCAGTTAAACGCCATACGTGATACACGCTTCGGGCGATCATGTCTCGAAAGAGACATAACTGATTTTACTAGGAAGAAGATTATCCCGCAGTGGGTTGTCATTGCTTTCTGCGGTGGACTGGTTGCCAGCCAAGGCTATAGAACCCATATTTATTGCGTAGATAGCTTTCAAATTGACTGTAATTTGTGGGATATAATTAAGGTGCACGGAGTGTTCGAAAAAAAACTGTTAGATTAGAAGAGGTGGTTATATTTAACTATCTTGAAAGTAAATATTTTGACGGTTAGATGTCAATCTAGTAGCACGCGTAAATAAATATGGTCCTGAGACGTAGGCATAAAGCTCGTCAGAGCAGATTCCATAAAAATACTTTTTTTTTAATCATTTCACCCCAAGCAAGGCATTCCACTGCCTTTATTGCGCTTGGGGCTACATGGGGGAAGCTAAATAGAAAGAGTGGTCAGATATAGGAAATGTCAGAAGGGGGGTGATAGGTAGTTGGGAGGACGGGAAGAGTGTTTGAAAGAATGGAAGCGAGTTATTGTGTTAGGAGGTGTCTATTGACCTTACATTTAAACTCCTGGAGATTGTAGCCGTCGGGGAAGCAGTCATATGGAAGGGAATTCCACAATCGGGAAGTGCGAGAAAAGAAACTGTTGGAGTAGAAGTTACCGTTGTATTTTATCGGTTTCACTGTAAAAGTGTGTGATCTAGTTGCTAATCTAGTTTCTCATGCAAATTCGTATCTAGGGGGCAGCACTGGTGTGCAGGGGGCTACGTAAGAGTGAAAAGATTGGAAAAGAGAAAGCCAGAAACCACATCCTAAACAGGGAACAAGGGATGAGCCTCTACACCTGTTCAATAGACGTGGGTGGAGTGTGAACCGAGCGATAGTTCAGTCTATCTACTCCAATAGGAAAAAAAAATAAACAAAAAGGAAAAGTGAAAAGATTGGAAAAGAGAAAGCCGGAAACCACATCCTAAACAGGGAACAAGGGATGAGCCTCTACACGTTCAATAGACGTGGGTGGAGTGTGAACCGGGCGATAGTTCAGAGACGCATGAATTAAGATTATTACGAGAACATTTATAATATATATCGGTTGAAACTCGAATTATTTTAGTTTGAGATTAATTTATGTATTATATATTTTAAATAACAGCAAGTTTTAAATTTAACAGGTTCTCTTTTTGTTTTAACAAAACAATTATAGTCATGTACACTACCGGCCATAATTAATAGGCAACCCTCGTTTTTTTTTTAAAAGAAATGATGGATTTCATACTATTTCTCGTATTTATTGCCAAGTAAATAATTCTAAATGAGAACAGAATTGTTCTTTTGTTATTATTACTTTACAAAATGTTACAAGGCAAGGAAGCAAAAATGAACTCGTCCGAATCACCTTAAATTTTCTTCATTCTTTCATTGTTGAAACTGAAATATAGGTAATTATTAAATATTTATAAATTCATTTGATGCACATGTTGTAGTGCAATATTAACAAAAGAACCATTCTATTTTCATCTACAATTGTTCACTTAGCAATAAATACCAAAAAAATAGTATGAAATGCATAATTTTTTAAGACACTGGTCGCCTAATAATTATGGCCGGTAGTGTATGTTGGTTTTGTAAAAGAACAATTCTTATAAAAAAAAAGGAGATATTTAAACAACGCGAGTCACATATATTTTGTTAAGATTCTATAGCAGCATTTTATAGATCATTTTCTCTGTTCTTCTTTTTCTATGTGCCCTGTCCCTTCAGGACATAGGCGATCATGGTTCTCCACGTCTCCCTATCCCTTGTGACTCTTTGTATGTTTGCTTCTGTTACACCTCGTAACCCCCGTTCCGTCATCCACCTGATCAGGCCCTACAAATATGTTATCTGCTGCCTTCCTCTGTCTCTTTTTCCATCTATCTGGCCAGTCAGTATCAGATTCTCCAAGCTCTCCTGCCTCATTGCGTGTCCCAGGAACTTCAGTTGTCTCTTCCTGATGCTCAGTATTAATTTCCTTTTCGTTGCCATTCTTTCCAACACCTCATCGTTGCTTGCATGTTCAGTTCACGATATCCGCAGTATCCTTCTGTAGAACCACATTTCCGCTGCTTCTGGTTTTGTCCTCATTTTCGATGATATTGTCCAGCATTCACTGTCGTATTGAAGAACTGACATTACATAGCAATCCAGCACTCTTTTCTTTGTTTCTAGTGAAATTTTCCTGTGTGTTAGTACTTTATTCAGTTTCTGGAACGCGTCCTTTGCCATGCCAATTCGCCTTCGGATCTCTGTGTTGCACTTTCCATCTCCTGTTAGCATCAGACTTTAATGATTACCTAGAAAATGTTTCTGTCTAAGCAAGTTAAATATTATTTTAATAAGTGTGGCATTCGTTAGATGGAAGTTGTGGTTGAATTTATTCCCATCTATGACTAATGCCTTCGATAAATGATTGTGTATCAGGTAATTTTTGGTAAGTACGTTTTTTTTTTAATTTCTGCAATTTTCCCAAATATATTGTGAGAAACAATTGTGACAATTTAATTTATATATGCTTGCTTCAGAGTTATTACTATAATGCATATTTTTGGTCCTGATTACATCCATAATAATTTTGGATGTGGTCGTAATTATCTTGATATTGTTAAGATTGGATAAATTGCTTTGGGTAGTAAGGAGTTAACCCTCTAGGGCCATTCGTATCATTTGATACAGTATTTCCCTATAAGGAAACATTTGGTATTTCCCTATAAGGAAACATTTGGTATTCATTGACTGAGCAGTCAGTACTGCTTTCATTTGAAATTTATAAAATATTTCTCTTAAAAAATTTTTCAGGAAAATATTTCTTTCAAGGCTTGTTTTCATACTGTATCAAATATGATACGAATGGCCCTAGAGGGTTAATAGGTAAAATTATATTATATCTGGTCGGGTACTCCTGTTACTCATCTGGAAATTCTCGACAAAATCCAAAGGAGGACCTGCAATGTAATCGATCCTGACTTGGCAGCTCACCTTCAGTCACTTTCTCACCGACGTGATGTGGCTCTGATGAGCTTTGTTTTTTCCCTGGTACTCCGACCTTTTCACGTGCTACTAGATTGGCCTGAAGGTCTCACTCTTTTACCGTAAAAATAGTTAAATGTAACCGCCTCTTCTACTCTCCCAGTTTCTTTTCTCGCACTTCTTGTTTGTGGGACTTCCATTTGCTTGCTTCCCTAATAGCAACAATCTCCAAAATGGTAAATGCAATGTCAATTCCCATCCATCTCTTATCTTTTCATCGACATCCTCTGTACCATTTTCTCTCACTGCAACCCCATGCTCACAAGTGGCATTCCAGCCTTGCTTGGGGTGAAATGAATATAAAAGAAAAACACTTACCATATATTCAAACATCTGTAAAAGTTTGTTTTACGGCATAACAATGCCGACATAATTTTTAGGGTAGATTCGTATGTTCTTTGTTGCCATTTGTACGACGTTTCAGCCGTTGTACGCTTCGACCTTCTTCGGCTGTGAATTTCGAACCGAGCACTTTATTACAATCATTGGGATATATGAAGTTCATTCCTTGCGTAAAGCTTCGATTAAAAGTCATGAGTTATCGTCCTCTAACCTTGCAGGTTACTTGTTTACCACTGCTGTAGCCCGGTATTGAACTCATAACTCTAAGAGTCAAGTCAGGAACTAACCAACGTCTATATCCATTGGGCTATGTGTCCTTAAGAAGCGTACAAGGGCCAAAACAGCGTACAAATGGCAACAAAGGTGAGGACAATAGTCCGAATAATGTAAATACTGTAAATACTACCTGATCTCAGAAATATAAACAAATAAAAGGTTTTGTTTGAAATTCATAGCACCTGAAGAAGGCCGGAGAGTATGACAGCCGAAACATCGTATAAATGGCAACAAAGATGAAGACAATAGTCGGAATTATGTAAATACTCTAAGTACTACCTTATCTAAGAAATATAGACAAAGGTTTCTTTTCGAAATTTTTTAGCACCTGAATAAGGCCGGAGCGTACAACGGTCGAAACTTCGTACAAATGCAGCAAAGATAAGGACAATAGTCTGAATAATGTAATTACTGTAATTAATTCTGCCAGATCGCAGAATTTTCGATAAATAAAGGGTTCGGTTTGAAATTACAATAGAGATGAGGACAATAGTCCGAATAATGTAAATACTGTAAATACTACCGCTTCTCAGAAATATAGACAAATACAATGATCTATTATTAAACGTTGTACAAATGGCAACAAAGATGAGGACAATAGTCCGAATAATGTAAATACTATAAATACTACCTCTTCTTAGAAATATAGACAAATACTAGATTCGTATGAATATACAATGTATTATTATTTTTTAAATATATTGCTTGTAATATTTTTTCACAGATTTATTGCTGGATATAAATATATATTTGTTTTTCAATAATATATTACTGGTATTTTTACTAGAAAAATGTATTTTTATACTTGCCTATTTTTTTTTTAATCGTGTCACCCCAAGCAAGGCATTCCACTGCCACTATAGTGCAGGGGGTTACATAGAGGGATTGGGTATAGGAAATGTCAGAAGGAGGGTGATAGACGACTTAGGATGTACATAAGGAGAGAGTTGGAGAGAGTGGGTGTGAGTTAGTGTGTTAGGAGGTGTCTATTGACCTTACATTTAAACTCCTGGAGGTTGTAGCCGTCGGGGAAGCAAGCATGCGGTAGGGAATTCCACAGGCGGGAAGTGCGAGGAAAGAAGCTGTTGGAGTAGAAATTGCGGTTACATTTCATCGGTTTCACTGTAAAAGGGTGGGACCTAGTTGCCAATCTAGTATCTCGTGCAAATTCACATTTTTGCCACAGTTTGTGTTTAAATGTTTGCCCATAACTGGGAACCTAGTTAGTGCTACCACCCAATGTCAGGGTGAACCTGAGAACAACAGCAATTAAGATGTATATCATGTTCTTGAAAACTTTCCAATCAGAGGCTTTGCTGCCGGATGCAGCTTATTGTCATACCCAGGATGTTAATATTTGATTTTAGATCTTTGGTTATTTCTTATTCAATCAGTCAGTTAAGTGTCATTTTGTTATATTCCTTAATGCGCAAATGCCCTTGGGAAATGTATGAACCCAATTCATCTCCCCAGCTATGGGTTAATATAGAAAAAAGCATTATCTCCGAAAAAGAATCTTACAGTCTAAAATTATATTTTCTAACTTTAAATAACCTGCAAATGTTTAATAAGCTGTAAAAATCAAATCAATCATTCAGTCTATTGTAACTGGCATATAATACTGGTGGGTTGCCATTTATATTTTGAGTTTGATTAGTTGCCAGCTAACAGGACACACTCTATCCTGTTATTTAACCAATAGCTGGATAGAGAAGACACGGATTCATAGAGAAGACTTGGATTCATACATTTAATCAAACGTATGTGGCTGCAACTGATTCAACTGGAATTCGAAATCGGCTCTCCGAATTTTCTTTCCGAACGATACCCACTGCACACAACATATTTCTTATTAAGTAATATATATATATATATATATATATATATATATATATATATATATATATATATTTTCTAAACATATACTGTTAAATATGAGACAATTAATGTCTATTATGTTTAATCATTAGTCATTCTAAACATCGTATTTTGGGTTTAATTTCAGTTGAAAATAAACACAAAAATTCTCCATCATTTGGATAATTGTTTATTAATTTGGTTCTAAGCTTTCGGCTCACATGAGCCATCTTCAGAGAGGTTATTAAAGCCAAAATACGATGTTTAGAACGGCTCATGATTAAATATAATAGACATTCATTGTCTCTTATATTTAACAGTATATGTCTAGAAAATTATTTGCTGCCTCGATACATTATATACATACATATATATATATATATATATATATATATATATATATATATATATATAGCTTACTATCTCAGTCTGTCCATATTTATCTATCTAAGTTCACATCTCTCTCTCTCTCTCTCTATAGATATATATATAATATATTCTTATCAATTGGCTATCTATCTATATATATAAATTTGTTCATATCTATCCATATATATATATAGATAGATAGATATGTGTGTGTGTATATATGAAATTATTTGTTTGAACATTGTTTTTGATCGATACTCGTATTTAAGTTGATATTCTGCTTATGAAAAACAATATATTTTTTTTTATTACGGGCTGATTATTAACGATAATTTTTTTTTTACGAAAATGTGTGTCATTCAGCAGGATTCGAACCTGTGACCCCTATCCACATAGGTAAGGCGACCAATTGATCTGGCACGTCTTAGATCTCTCGACCAAGAAAGATTAAGAGACTTAACGAAGACAAATCAAGCATATATATAATACTGTTGGTCATTCGTGGTTTAAAGGCAATTTCGTTAATCTTCGTTAATTTCCGTAATATATATATATATATATATATATATATATATATATATATATATATATATATTCTTAAATAGAAAAGAAACAGAACAACAGAGTAATTCACTGTGTTAACAGATATTTCTTTTTACGATTGTTAACTGAGTTGCTAGACACAGCTGTAAGATTAATGGATCAAGTGCATTGACAAGAAAATTGGCTGAAGTCATGATACAGTGTCTAAAATAGATTAGTTTTTGTTTTCATGATTCGTTTATAGACATGCCTTTACGTTTTTTTTCCTGTTTTGGAGACTAAAGTTCACACAATAAGAGGCTCAAGAGCAGCTCAAGATAGTGGATTACTGTATGAGCCGTGAGATATGAAAGTTAGAAGAGGAAATGAAAAGGGAAGATTGTTATATATCGACAAACAACAAACACGCATATATATAAAAATATAAAGTTATATTTTTTATTAATGACGATGAACCGTGTAGCATAGGGAACAGAGAATTGAGAGAGCGCGCTTCTAATGGGTTGACGGGAGTGTAGTCTTATCTGTTGTGTCTCTCTCTTCACCGGCCGATCTCTGTTGCTCCTCTACTGGCGAATCCGTGTGCCGAGGTCTTTTTATAATCTTCCAGAACCGGGACTTTTTCTTCCGGTTTTGCCTCGCCCACGCACGCTCACGTAATTCTCAGAGACACCTGTTCTGTTTGCCTCTGTAGTTATTTCCGCTGCTGCCGGAAATAAGGTCAAACGACATCCGTTCCTTTCAACGACCGGAAACACCCTCGCTTGCATCAGCCTTCCTCGGGTGGGGCCAGATTGTTATATTACAGATTAAGTTTATATAAAAAACTGATAACGATCTACTTAGGAATCTTCATTAATTTATTTACTATATACATATAGGCATATTACAAAACTATACAGAAATTTACGAAATTGGTATTAATCGACATATTTAAATATAAAGAATTCGAATAAGCATGCTCCCATATAGCGGGGAGATGTCAACAATACCGTTTTTATGAATCTTAAATAGACCATACATGTGAGGTAGCTTGCTGTAACGTTGAGACAACTGCCTGTATGTCCTTGACTGGAACTGATCCTTGTTCTTGATTAGGATCTGCAACAGTTGTCGTTCTGTTTTCAACGTGGGGTCTTTCTTTACCTTACTATAGTTACCACTTGCAATGAGGTCTTCCAGTTTCTTGGTGGATTCAGTTCTGTCCATCACTATAGTTGCTTTGCCTTTATCAGCTGGTAGTGGCCTGGAGAACCTGATACTAACAGACCAGATAGAGGGAAAAAAGACAGGGGAAAGCAACGGATAACATATTTGAAGGACCTAATCAGGTGGATGATGGAACGAGGGTTGCATGGTGTAACAGGAGAAGGCGTGCTAAAAACAACCAGGGACAGCAGATACATAAATAGTTAGATAAATACATAAAATATTCAGCGCAAAGAAGTACAATTTTATATATTATACACCTTAATAATTATCTATTTTTAAGGAAGCATTCCAGAAGTTGAGTAAGGTATTAAGAAACAGGACAATTTCGCTAGAAACTAGGAAGAGAGTATTGGATTGCTACGTGCTGTCCGTCCTTCAATATGGCAGTGAATGCGGGACAATATCATCAAAGATGAAGGAAAAACTGAAGCAACTGAAATGTGGTTCTACAGAAGCATACTGGATATAAAGTTGGGGATCAATTCCCTATTACAATCAATATATAAACTGACCCCTCACTTTGTGGTCACAGTAGTTTCTATACATTTTCATTCCTGAGATCCAAAAGCACAAGGATGCATTCCAGGAGCTAAGAAAAGTATTAAGAAACAGGACAATTTCGCTAGAAACTAGGAAGAGAATACTGGATTGCTACGTGCTGTCCGTCCTTTAATATGGCAGTGAATGCTGGACAATACCATCAAAGATGAAGGAAAAACTTGAAGCACCTGAAATGTGGTTCTACAGAAGGATGCTGCGAATACCATGCATGGAGCATGTGAGCAATGAAGAGGTTTTGGAAAGGATGGAAACGAAAAGGAAATTAATATTGAGCATTAGGAAGAGACAGCTAAAGTTCCTGGGACATGCAATGAGGAAGGAGGCCTTGAAAAACCTGATTCTAACAGGCCAGATAGAGGGAACAACATACAGGGGAATTCAGCGGATAACATATTTGAAGGACCTAATCAGGTGGATGACGGAACGAGGATTGCATGGTGTAACAGGAGATGGCATACTCAGAGTCACCAGGGATAGGGAAACGTGGAAAACCATGATCGCCTACGTCCGGAAGGGACAGGGCACATAGAAGAAGAAAAAAAGTATGATGATGTTCTAATTCTTCTCTAGGGTCCTGATTACCAGCCCCTCGTCTTTCGTGATGTTTGGTTTGGGTGGCTTGGCTTTCTCCAGTGTCCGTCCCACTTTCCATCTTAGCTCATCCGCCTGAGCCTGAGAGATGTTCAAGGCTAATTCGTCGATGCGGGCAATGCTGTCTAAGTATGATATACCCCAGTGATTGCAATAAAGGGTTCGGACCAAATTTCCTATCACCTGAAGAAGGCCGGAGCGTACAACCGCCGAAACGTCGTACAAATAGCAAGAAAGATGAGGACAATAGTCCGAATAATATGAATACTGAAAATACTATCGCATTTCAGAAATACAGACAATATAACAAACTGCTTTTTTGGATTTTTTAAAAATTAAAAAAAAAATTTCAATCATTTGTCTTAAAAAAAAATAACTCTGAAAAAGCTTGTTAAAGTGTAAAATGTTAGATTAATGACACTTCTATTTTACTTGTTCTTTACTTATTTCAATCTAGATATTCAATTCATAAATACATATATACTAGCAGTATAACCCGGCGTTGCTCGGGTGTAATGAAAGCTTTAAAACTAATCCTGGAGCTCAGACTCTTTGGACGTTGGCACGAAAGAATAAAAAGCAACAGTTGTTTCCAGTTAAAGCGAAACCGGAGACTGAAAGAAAAATGAATGGAAGTCAAATTTTGATTTCCTGGTATCGATATCAAATAAGTTTTTTTCGTCGTAAACTGAATTTTGAAAGCTAAATAAGTCCTTTGAGTAAATGATATCATGGCTGAGACTAAGAACTACAATTATACCTACTTAGATCCAAACCCGAAGCAAAAACTAAAATAAAAGGGCCGAAAAGAATACAGACATACAGGCAGATAAACAGCCACACACACAAACATCTTGCCTTTTATATATATATAATATCGATTTTCTGCACTATTGTAAGAACTGCAACCTTGAAACTTCTGAATATCGTTTCTTATGTCTTTGTCTATGAGTGTATTAAATTTTATTAAAATCGGACCACTCCTTCTATAACCCGATTTTTTCGATTATCGATTTTCAATATTTATCGGGGGTACCTCGACTCAAATCCTAGCTAAGAACACTCGCAGACGCTTATAGTACAACTGTGTAAATTATCAAGAAAATCGGTTCAGCCGTTTCGGAGTCTATAGGTAACGCACACACACACACACACACACACAGATACAAAGTTCCATTTATAAATAAGTTTATATATATATATATATATATATATATATATATATGTGTGTGTGTGTGTGTGTGTATGTGTGTGTGTATGTGTGTGTGTGTGTGCGTGTGTGTGTGTGTGTGTGTGAAAAGAAATTCTATAGTTTCCGGTTTCCTTTGACCGAATATCAGTCGTTTAGTCTGCCGGTGTTAACTTTATAATTTAAGGCGTTTTTTATTTCTTTTTACAGTTGGAAATTTACAAAAAAATTATTTTCTGTTACAAGCCGTCCGTTTAAATATGTTACATGCTGTCGACACTGCCATTTCTGTCCACAAGAGATTTAATATGGAAAAACTTTGTATGTGATCCGAGAAGGTGCCATTGAATTTCAATTTGATTTCTTTTTTTAGAAGGTGAAGTGGGAATTAAGCTAACCGGTCATGCGGTACTCTTTATAAAGATCGGAAAATGAGGAGCGATAGTTTTCGAAAAGGCCAAGTTGACATTCAGAAATGGGGCGACGTGGAAAGGGAACAGACTGAATGACTTAAACGCAGACGGTAATTCGTTAATTTATTCCGTGCAAACCTCTTCATAAAAGGATGTAGGAATATTGTGTTACCGCAATTCCTTCCAGGCCTCGCCAATCATTGGTTCCACTAGTTCGGACCTTTACAGCTAAGACCCGTCATTCTAAATATACAAATTTGAATCATCCCCAAACTCTTTGCATTCTTTGGGAAGAAAAAAGTGCCACTTGCACGGCTTCTTTCCGTGAATTGCTGCTTTATGGAACATACTTCTGAGAGGAGGCTTCGTGGACTTCTACAATCTTAATCGCTTCAAGACAACCGTTATCTATAGTATACTAGCAGTATCGCCCGGCGTTGCCCGGGTGTAATGAAAGCTTTAAAACTAATCCATGGTCCTGGAGCTCAGATTATTTGGACGTTGGCACGAAAAATTAAAAAGCAATAGTTGTTTCCAGTTAAAGCGAAACCGTAGACTGAAAAAAAAATGAATGGATGTAAGTCAAATTTTGATTTCCTGGGATCGATATCAAATTAGTTTTTTTCGTCGTAAACTGAATTTTGAAGGCTAAATAAGTCCTCTGAGTAAATGGTATCATGGCTGAGACTAAGAACTACAATTACACCTACTTAGAGCCAAACCCGAAGCAAAAACTCAAATAAAAGGGCTGATAAAAATGCAGACATACAGGCAGATAAACAGACACACACACAAACATCTTGCCTTTTATATA
The DNA here is from genome assembly GCA_037127315.1 of Ascarosepion bandense. Taxonomy (NCBI): domain Eukaryota; kingdom Metazoa; phylum Mollusca; class Cephalopoda; order Sepiida; family Sepiidae; genus Ascarosepion; species Ascarosepion bandense. Next base: position 168,236 of record JBBBDQ010001383.1, on the reverse strand, counting down.
TATATATATATATATATATATATATATATATATATATTATCGATTTTCTGCACTATTGTAAGAACTGCAACCTTGAAACTTCTGAATATCGTTTCTTATGTCTTTGTCTATGATCGTATCAAATTTGATAAAAATCGGATCACTCCTTCTATAACCCGACTTTTTCAATTATCGATTTTCGATATTCAACGGGGGTACCTCGACACAAAACCTAGCTAAGAACACTCGCAGCCGCTTATAGTACAACTGTGTAAATTATCAAGAAAATCGGTTCAGCCGTTTCGGAGATTATAGGTAACGGACACAGACACACACAGACAGACACACAGACACACACACAGTTCCATTTATAAATAAGTTTAGATATTCATTTATTTTCGTCAACCGGACTGAATATTTAATAAATCTTTTAAGGAAAAATATCTGTTCTCTGACAGGAAGGTCCCTCAAAGATGAAAGGTAGTTGAACAAATCCTTGTTTAAATCTATAAATACTGTCTTCTTCTTAAACAACGTTACAATCTTTTATTCCGACTTGGGTCTTTAACTTACGACTGAGTTCCGTTGCTACAATGCGTCGTCCGGCCGGTTTTTGTGCGAGTCGAAACATACCCGCGATTTTCGTGTAATTCGCATTTACGTTCCACACCAATGCGAAAACAATAGAAATTAAATAATCACGGGCAGAACAACAGATTTTTATAACATACTTTAACACCATTAAAATTCACACGAGGGAAATAAATTTTATACACATAATGGAATGAAAACTTTTAAGGTGTTTGCATATCTATTTCCAGTGGTTTCATTGGCTCTTGGTAGATGAGATCACGAAGCATAAGATATTGTATTTCTTGTGGTAATTAGAAGTAGTAGCAAATCTGAGAAAGAAAGACAAACATAAGGTTTTTTTATTATTATCGGGGATTCACCAACTTTGATGAGAAAATATCCTTATCTTTTAGAGAGAAGTTTAATATTTTATGTGCCATGTCCTTTCAGGCCTTCCACATCTCCCTATCCCTGGTGGCCCTTAGCACGCTTTCTCCTGTTACACAACCCAAACCCCGCTCTGCCATCCACTAGTTCAAGCCCATAAATATAGAATATAAATGTATAGAAACTAACATGGCCACAAAATGAGGGATCAGTTTTTATATTGATTATAATATAGATTTGATCCCTCACTTTATATCCACATTATAATTTCTTATAAACAGTTGGCAGATATTTTTCTTTTATGTGCACTGTCCTTTCAGGACGTAGGCGATCATGGCCTTCTACGTCTCCCTATCCCTGGTGGCTCTTAGCACGCTTTCTCCTGTTACACAACCCAAACACCGCTCTGCCATCCACTATTTCAAGCCCATAAATATAGAATATAAGTGTATAGAAACTAGCGTGGCCACAAAATGAGGGATCAGTTTATATATTGTTTATAATATAGATTTGATCCCCCACTTTATATTCATATTACACTTTCTTATAAACAGTTGGCATATATTTTTTTATTCTATGAGCCCTGTCCTTTCAGGATGTAGGCGATCATGGCTTTCTATGTCTACCTATCCCTGGTGGCTCTTAGCATGTTTTCTCCTTTTGCAGCATGCAAGCCTCGTTCCACCTGATCAGGTCCTGCAAATCAGCTGCTTTCCTCTGTCTCTTTTACCTTTTGACTGGCCTGTTAGTAACAGGTTCTCCAAGCCCTCCTTCCTCATTGCATGTCCCAGGAACTTTGGCTAACTCTTCCTGATGCTCAGTATTAATTTCCTTCTCGTCTCCATCCTTTACAAAACCTCGTCTTTGCTCACATGCTCGGTCCATGATATCCCCAGCATCCTTCTGTAGAACCACATTTCATCTGCTTCAAGTTTTTACTTCATCTTTGATGATATTGTCCAACATTCACTGCCATATTGAAGAACTGACATCACATAGCAATCCAGTACACTAGTGAAATTGTCCTGTTTCTTAATACTTTACTCAACTTCTAGAATCCTCTTTCGCCATGCCAGTTCGCCTTCGAATTTCAATGTCGCCCTCTCCGTCTTCCTAGGTATTTAAACTTATGTACTTGCTTGATTTTAGAGTACCTCACATACAAGTATATAAATATTTTAAGCAACAATTGAACGACTTAAGTCAATCAATGTCAGTGTTTCTTTTTTTTTTCATAGTATTTAAGGACTAATTTCAATTCCAGTTGGATGGGTTACCTTTTTTTGTATAAGCACTTTCGTCATTGAGAGCCAGAATCAATAAACACAACACAAACGAAAGAGATCGAATGCACAACAATCCTATTTGGCGTATTGCCAAGAACTGACCAACCCAGCCTTATGAAGTATACTATGGCTGGATCTTGACAAACAGCGAGAAACACGTACATATAAAAATATAATCGTATATGTTTATTCTTCGACGGTGATGTTTGTATGGAGCTGAAGAGCAGCTGGAGAGTGTTCGCGCACACGAAGTAGCTGTTGGGAGTCACAAAACTCCCACGCCCCTTCACACATGCAATACTTGTTTTTTATTGGTCACGAATTACACCTACAAGAACACATGGCCCAGTGGATATAGACATTGATTAGTTCCAGAGACTTGACCCAGAGTTGTGAGTTCAATACCAGGCTACAGCAGTGGTGAACAAATAACTTAGAGAGTAAAAGGAAGATAACTACATAGCTACCATAAGTGGCATCGCACTTTAAATGAGAATAATATTCCCCAGTGATTGTAATTAAGGGTACGTTTCGAAATTCCTGCCACCTGAAGAAGGTTGGGGCGTGCAATGGCTGAATCGTCTTAAACATGACAATAAAGATGAGGACAATAGTCAAAACCATGTAAATCGTGTAAATAATTGTTTCTTTTTCTTTTTCAGGTGAATTGCATAGCATACCTGTGGATTTTATCTGGTACCATGATGGACCAATACGAGCATTTTTTTTTTGTTGAAGAGAGGACAAAAATTGTGGAACTGTATTTTGTAACAAAGTCATCTACGATTGTTCTTAGGCAATTTTGTCGCGAATATCCTAGTAGGAAAATTCTCCATCGCCATACGATCAAACGTTTAGTAGAGACACTGAAAATGTTGCTAACAGTAATAAAGTCCATCGTTTCCAAAAGTTCACAGCGAGGACGCTGGCTCATGTTCAAGACACCAGAGACCAGTTGGAACAGTGATCCCGCAAATCCACCTGCTGACTGTCAGAGCAAATGGGTATCCTGTGCGCCGAATTATCCAAAGTGATTTGAAACTGTTTCCCTACAAAGTGAAGATGCGCCAAGCGCAAACTCAAACTAACAAGACCGAAATCTACAAGTTTGACCAGATATTTTATTTTGTCTCTTTGTTTTGTTTTGTTTTTTGTGTCCCACCCTGTACATAAAAATGTATTGCTATTTTTTTTTATACTTTCATAGTGTTTTGTTGTTGTTTGGGGGGCACTGTTTGTCCATAGCTGGAACACTAACAGATGCTATCACCCAGGTTAAACAGCAATTAAGCAATAGTTCTACGCTCTTTAAAACCATCAATACCCCTATCAGAGGCCTTGTTTTTGGATATGCATATTATAAGTCTCTGTAGGACTATATTGCTAGTCATCTGATAAAATATGTGAAAAACAAGTGTAATAGATTCCAACATATCGTTTAAAAAACCGTATTCATTGCAATCTTTTGCAATTGTTTTTCACTGTTTTTACTTATTGAATATAATAAAACAATTGCATATTTTGTTTGTGGTGATTCACGATTCTTTTTTTTTTTTTTTTTTCATGTGCCGTGTCCTTTCAAAACGTAAGCGATTATGAACTTCCACTTAGCTCTGTCTCTTGTCGCTCTCAGTAATTTTTCTCTTGGTATCTCTTCCAAGCCCCGCTCCGTCAACCATTTGCTCAAGCCCATAAATCTAGAATATAAACGGATAGGAAATTGCATGGCCACAAAGTGAGGGATCACTTTATATATTGATTATAATAGAGAATTGATCCCCCGCCTTATATCCACCTTATAATTTCTGTTTTATTTATCAAACTCTGATTAGGTATGAATCCACACTGATTAGCTACACAGGAATGCTTTTAGTTGTATTTCTTCTTCTTTATGTGCCGTGTCCCTTCAGGACGTAGATGATCATGGACTTCCACTTAGCTCTCTCTCTTGTTGCTCTCAATATTTTTGTTCTTGGTATCTCTCTCAAACTTCACACTGTCATCTATTTGCTCAAGCCTATCAAGTATGTCTCGGATTGGTTTCGTCTGTCTCTCTTTCTCTTTATCCGTCCTGTGAGTATCAGATTCTCTAGGCACTCTTTCCTCATTAAGGAACCTGTTTCTTTCTAATGTTAAGAATGAGTTTTCTTCTAGTTTGCATCTTGTCCTACACTTCATTTACTGCTGATTTGCTCAGTCCATAGTATCCTCAGCATTCTTACGCAGAACCACATTTCTGCTGTCTCAAGCCTGTCCTTCATTCTCGAGGAGATCGTCCAACATTCACCGCCATACAGAAGGACAGATATCACATAGCAATCCAGCACTCTTTTCTTTGTTTCCAATGAGATATTCCTGTCTCTCAGTATCATGGTTTATATAAACTCTTATCTATTTTTGTTTACATTAATTATAATCTAAAAATGATCAAACAAATCTAATTTATTGAGTAGACTTTCTTGTAATATTTTATTAAATGTTTTGCACTGATTTTACTTATCGAATACAGCCAAACAATTGCATATTTTGCTTGTGTTGATTCATAATTAGAATTTTGGTTTGAATATCTTTTCCATTCAATGTAACTAATGCAAAAGGTATAAACTTTATTTGGATTTATTTTTAAACAGTAAAATTTTTAAATCAGTTTATAAGTAAAACCCTGAGGAAATTAGATATTTCTGTACATTTTTTCGGATGACCGTTAAAACTAAATGCTCAAAACTTGGGAATCTCAGTAACTGTCACTTCTATGCCAACAGTTTCTTATCTCACACTTCCCACCTGTAAAACTCCCTTTTAATTGCTTGCTTCTGTGATCATTACAATCCTCCAAAAACCTAAATGCAACATCAATTCCCATCTTCTATCTTCTTGAATCCCAATTTTGTTTTATCCTTTCTTCAATGTGTTCAGTCTTTTCTCTCACGCTAACATCCTGCACATTATGCAATAATTTTAGTGTGATTTTCGAAAAACAATGGAAATTTAAAACATTTTGTTTTATAATTTGTGCCCAGCAGAATTAAGGTATTGCATAAACTTTTATGTATTTTTGTTTACAAAAATTATGACCTAAAAATTGATCTAACAAATCTAATTTACTGTGCAGCCTTTTTTGTAATATTTTATAAAATGTTTTGCATAGTTTTTACTTATCAAATACAATTGCATATTTTGCTTGCGGTGATTCATAATTAGAACTTCAGTTTGAATATATTTTCTATATAACGTCAGTCAGTTAAGTGCCATACATGATACACGCTTGGGCGATCATGTCTCGAGAGAGACATGACTGACTGGGCAGAAGATTATCCCGCAGTAGTTTGCCATTGCTTTCTGTGATAGACTGGTTGCCGACCAAGGCTATGGAACCCAATCTGTCCTGCTATTTAACCCATAACCAGACGGAAGAGACGAATTAATACCTTTCCCAAGGGTATTTGCGCTTAAGTGAATACAAAGGATTCAACTGGAATTCGAACTCGGCTCCCCTGTTGCTCGTTCCGAGCCGATATCCACTGTACCACAACGCACATCCCTATATAACGTATCTAATGCAAAAGATATCGACTTTATTTGGATTTATTTTTGAAATAGTCAAATTTTGAAGTCAGTTTATAAGTAAAATCCTGTAGAAATTTAGCTTTTTCTGTACATTTTTATCCTCTCTTCAATATCCCCTGTATCCAGACTTTTCTCTGTGCACTGGTGATAGTACTGTGTTGCTTGAAAAAAAAATGGAAGCGGGGAAAACGATAAACCATCGATTTTAAGAAAACAGACTGCATAGTTGTCACCAAGAGGAACATCTCAAGTGTGAAAAGACAATTGGAAATATGCTGTCTCACATGAATATGCGTTAGAAGCTTCCGAATTTTTAAACTTTTTTTTTTACAGGTTTTCAGAAAATACAATTCGTTTCACATCAAAGCTTTAAACAGCTTCCATATTGAGCGGTTTGAGAAATTATTCACGATCTTAGGAATAATTCAACTTTGTTATCAAGGAAATTCACCTATTAACATTCAATGGCAATGACTGAATATATTCGCGTGTGCCTGTTTGTAAGTGTGTGTGTTTGTGTGCGTGTGTAAGATAGATAGATATATATATAGAGAGAGAGAGGGAGAGAAGGGTGTGTGTGTGTGTGTGTGTGTGTGTGTGTGTGTGACTAATAGGCATAATTGGTGGTTTGGCTGTTGTTCCCATGATGATTTAGGGATGTTATCGTGTGCGTGTGTGTGTGTGTGTGTGTGTGTGTGTGTGTGTGAGAGAGAGAGAGAGAGAGAGAGAGAGAGAGAGGGATAAAGGGAGGGGTGTTTTATTAATCGTTTCACCCCAAACAAGGCGCTACCGCCTCTGGTGCGCAGGGGGCTACATAAGAGACGAGTGAAAATTTAAGCAGGGTGGAGAGCGAAGAGAAAGACGAACGAGTTACAGGGTGTGTCAGAGAAAGAGCACTAGAAGGATGGGAATACTAGTGTGAAGATAGTTCCGAGTGTAAAGTGAGAAAGGAAAAGAACAAGATACACGGGGCGATGGAGAAAGTTTCGCAGGAAGGACTGGAGTCAAATGGACAATATTTGGATACTGACATTGCATTTGAATTCTTGGAGTTTGTAACCATCAGAGAAGCAAGTATACAGAAACGAGTTCAACAGGCGGTGAGTGCGAGAAAAGAAGCTGTGAAGTAGATTTGGAGGCTGATGGAGCAGAAGTGGATTTAGTTGATTTAACTGTAAAAGGGTGGGACCTTGTTGCCAGTCTGGTTGCTCGAGTAAATACTTGTGAAGCGGGGCATCAGTGAGCTAAGCTCATCAGAGCAGAGCAGAAACGATGAAATATTTGTAGAATAGAAAAAGGGAATCCACATCCCACCGGTGAGAAAGTGGCTGGAGTCGAGCTACCAGGTTGGGACAGATCAAGTTACAGATTCTCCCTTTGAGCCTGTCGAGAAACCTGAGATGAATGGCAGGAGCACCCGACCAGATGTGACAAAAGTATTCAATGCACGGTCGGATTGTTGATTTGTATATGTGCAAGAAGGACGCCAGTGGGAAAAAATTCCTTGTCCGACACAGTGACCCAAGCTTATTTAGCTATTGATTCAATGGTTCCACTTGAGGTCGGAAGAGAGGGTGAGACAGACGAGGCGCATTGCATTGCTTTCAGAGAGATTCGCTTGGGCCATGCTGATGGTGAGTAGGAGGGACTGCCTGAGCTGGTTGACAGGATACCAGATCCGTTTTAAAAGCATAAAAATTTAAAAGCCATTTCTTGCCCCAGTCTACCACAGAGTGGAGGTCCTTCTCGGGAACAGCAGACGAATCTAATATAGCTTATTAATATTTGGTGGTTTGGCGCTTGTTTCCATATTGATTTAGGGATGATATTAGCGAGACATCTTCAAATAAAAAACCCGCATCCACGAACAAAAGGAAGTCTTACATCTGGACATCACTTTAAACCCCCTCTTAACACACAGAAACAAAATTGGTATAGCATCTATTCTAATCTAAACTTATTTATAAATGGAAATTTGTCTGTGTGTGTGAATGTGTGTGTGTCCGTTACCTATAGACTCCGAAACGGTAGAACCAATTTTCTTGAAAATTTACACAGTTGTACTATAAGCGGCTGCGAGTGTTCTTAGCTAGGTTTTGTGTCGAGGTACCCCCGATAAATATTGAAAATCGAAAATTGAAAAAATCTGGTTATAGAAGGAGTGATCCGATTTTAATCAAATTTGATACATTCATAGACAAAGACATAAGAAACGATATTCAGAAGTTTCAAGGTTGCAGTTCTTGCAGAAAATCGATAATATATATAAAAGGCAAGATATTTCAGTGTGTGTCTGTTTATCTGCCTGTATGTCTGTATTTTTTCAGCCCTTTTATTTTAGTTTTTGCTTCGGGTTTGGTTCTAGGTAGGTATAATTGTAGTTCTTAGTCTCAGCCATGATACCATTTACTCAGACGACTTATTTAGCCTTCAAAATTCAGTTTACAACGAAAAAAACTTATTTGATTTTTTTTTTCAGTCTACGGTTTCGCCCTTAATTGGAGACAGCTATTGCCTTTTAGTCTTTCGTACCAACGTCCAAAGAGCCTGAGCTCCAGAACCATGGATTAGTTTGAAAGCTTTCATTACACCCGAGCATCGCCGTATGCTAGTAAAAGATCAAATAGTTATTGTCCTAATACTTCTTCACAGTACTGTATATGTGTGTGTGGGGGGGGTGCGTTTAAATCGGATATTGAAATCATGTCAAGATTTCAAAATTTGATACATGGAAATACTGCATGAAAAAAGAGGGGAGATTTGATCTAACAGTTGATGCATTTCGTCAATTCAAGGCTTCATCAGATCTAAAACGAAAGAGTTAAAAGTATGTAAGTGTACATTTGTGTATGTTTAAATAAATAATGAAATTTATTTCTTTTTTCCTAAGCTGGCGGGGTGATTTTTAACTTTATTTTGATGCCTCATAAAAGATAAAATAGTTCTTCTCCTAATACTTTTGCACAGTACTATATATATATATATATAGTTTTATTGCAAAGAATTTATCTCCTTAACTGAGCAGGTTAACCCAGCCCCAATGAGTAAAGGCATCACAACAGTGTTCGCACTAAGTGAACTCAGTTAAAGTGAGAACTTCTTTATACTTAAACTATTAATGTTCTAGCTCTACCCCGTTATCGTGGTTTGACCAAAAAGATTTGCGTGTCAAAATAACTTTTATAAGTAAAACTAGTGAGGCAAATCAAAAAAAAAAAAAAGACAACAACTATCTTAGTGCTAAATATTATCATAACTCAACATTATATATATTTTATTTTTTTTAATCATACCACCCCGAGCAAGGCGGTAACGCCACTGATGTGCAAGGGGCTACGTAAGAGTGAAAAGATTGGGAAAGAGAAAGACGGAAAACACATCCTAAACAGGGAACAAGGGATGAGCCTTTTAACCTGTTCAATAGACGTTGGTGGAGTGTGAACCGGGCGATAGATAGATCTATCTACTCAAATTGAAAAAAATAGAAACAAAGTGAAAAGATTGGAAAAGAGAAAGCCGGAAACCACATCCTAAACAAGGAACAAGGGATGAGCCTCCTAACCTGTTCAATAGACGAGGGTGGAGTGTGTGTGTGTGTGTGTGTGTGTGTGTGTGTGTGTGTGTGTGTGTGTGTGTGTGTGTGTCTGTGTGTGTGTGTGTGTATTAAGAAAAAATTCTGAAGATTGATGAAATGGAATTACAAACTGACATATTTAATTTATTTGTTTAAACATTAATTTTAATCGATACTCATACTTGAGTATATATTCTGTTCGTAATTAAACAGTATATATATATATATATATATTTACAGGCCTGATTATTTTACGAGAAACAAAATATGTCGTAAATAGTCAAACTGGTAGAAATATATATATAATGTTAATTAAAAACAGAATATCTACTCAAATGCGAGTATAGATTAAAAATATTGTTCCAACCAAAAATTTATGTATATATATATATATATATATATATATATATATATATATACTACCGGTCATAATTATTAGTTATTAGGCCAGCCTAGTTTTTTTTAACAGAAATGATGGATTTCATATTATTTTTAATATTTATTGCCAAATGAAAATAGAATAGTTTTTTTGTTATTATTACTTTGCAAAATTTTACAAAGCAAGAAAGCAAAGACGAAGTCGTTCGAATCACTATAAATTTTCTTCATTCTTTCATTGATGAAACTGCAATATAGGTAATTATTAAATATTTATAAATTTATTTGTTGCACTATTTATTGCGCAATATTAACAAAAGAACCATTATATTTTCTTTTACAATTATTCACTTGGCAATAAATACTAAAAAATAATATGAAATACATCATCTTTTAAACACTGGGGTTATCTAATAATTATGGCCGGTAGTTTATATATATATATATATATATATATATATAGTGATGATCCACTTATACTGTCTTAATGTGTAGGAAAAACTACTAAAACGTTGTAAGTTTAAAAATGTATTTGTTTTAGACAAAATTTTTTCTCTAAAACAAAATTTATAAGTATTATTAAAGATAGGTTTACGTTTACAAATATTTTTGTAAAACTCTGTCTCTTTCTGCGTCACGTGACGTAAACAATCTCTCTCCACGGACGCTCTCGTGAAATACACTTCTAATTTAAATATTAAAATCATTTGTTTCTGATGAAGGACTGAGGACGGTCTGAAATATAAAATATAATAATAGAAATACACAAATACTGTCAAAAAATACATTTTTAAACTTACAACTTTTTAGTAATTTTTCCTATATATATATATATATATATATATATATATAACAATCTCCAGGTGTTTAATGTAGGGTCAATAGACACCTCCTATCACACTAACTCCCAATTATTCTCAGAACACTCTCATTTACCCAACCCTCATTCTCGGTATCCTTACCCGCCTATCACCCACCCTCTGACATTTCCT
>JBBBDQ010001383.1:127500-152500 GCA_037127315.1 Ascarosepion bandense | reverse complement strand
TTAATTTTTACATGGCCCTTAAGTGTGTTACACGCTGATTTTCCCTGTCTCTCATTCCGTCTATCTGACCTGTGAGTATCACATTCTCCAAGCTATTTTTCCTCACTATATGTCCAAGATACTTAAGCTGTCTTTTCTTAATATTAAGTATCAGTTTTCTTTGCGTTTCTAACCCATCCAAAACCTAATCGTTGCTAACATTTTTCGCTGAAATGAAGTGAACAAATTATATTGAATCAATTGCTAGGTTTTCTATTAGGAAAATTAGTTCACTGTTCCGTGTTAGACAATTTTTTCTAGCCGGAATTAATTTTATGCAGTTAGAAGTCTTTTTTTAATCTATGTATTAAATATTCTTGCCACATCTGATCTGGTGTTTCTATTATATATATATATATAGATATTGTTAAAAAAAAAAAACCCTCAAAGAACAATGTGCAATGTTATTGACTCTGACCTGGTATATCGGTTTCAGTCTCACCGTCTGTGCATTTTCTATAATTATTTTCATGGTAATTATTCTAATGAACTACCATTTGTGTAATGTAGACTTTATGAATTTAAGCGCAAATACTTCACTGGATGCGTTTTGTGGTGCAGTAGATATCGGCTCGGAACGAGAAATGGGGGAGCAGAGTTCAAATTCCAGTTGAATTAGTTGCATTCACTTACACACAAATACCCTTCGTAAAGGTATTAATCCGTCTCTTCTCTCCATTTATGGGTTAAATAACAGGACAGATTGGGTTCTATAGCCCTGGCTGGCAACCAGTCTACCGTAGAAAGTAATGGCAAACTACTGCGGGATAATATTCTGCCCAGTCAGTCATGTCTCTTTCTAGACATGATCACTCGGCGTCTATCACGTATAGCACTTGACTGAATGACTGAATAGATTAGTGGGAAAGTCTTATTATTCAACAGCTGAAATGAAAAGATGTTATCGTAACTTCTTTGCTAACAATTTCTTCACCGACTTTTCACTCTTGAAACTCTCTTTTGGCTTACTGATTCCTTGTGAAATTTAATCTTTCAAAAATTCAAATGCAATGTCAATTGCTATCATCTTCTTAATTCCTACGTTTTTGTTGTTCTTGCTTCTTACTACTATTTGTTTTGTTTTTTTATATCCTTCAAGTTCAGTGATTTTTTTCTAAGTTAATGATTTTATTTTCTTGCTTTTGGTCAAATGATTCAAAGAATATATCTGTAGAGATGGTATCTCGTTAAAAGCACCCAGCTGTCTGATAAACGCAAACTGGGCGAAATTCTTTAAAAAAAAACAATCATGTCACATGAGTACATCATCTGTAACACGCGGAACTATGATTGGATTGATTGCCGGCAATATACGAAGAGCCATATCATTTAACCTATAGCTGGGTCGAGACAGAGTGCAACAAAAATTCAAGTAGTTCAAAGAGAACACAAGTTGTTTTTGTTGTTAACAGTATAGCAGAAAACATTGAATAACAATATTATCAATTTAATTAAGTGCCATACGTGATACACGCTTTAAGCGGTCATGTCTCGAAAGAGACATGACTCACTGTTCAGAAGGTTATCCCGCACTAGCTTGCCATTTCTTTCTGCGGTAGACTAGTTACCAGCCAAGGCTATAGAGCCCAATCTTTCCTGTTATTTAACCCATAACTGGATGGAAGAGACGGATTAATACCTTCCCCAAGGGTATTTGTGCATAAGTGAATGCAGGGAATTCAACTGGAATTCGAACTCGGCTGCCTGATTTGTCGTTCCGAGTCGATATCCACTGCACCAGAAACAAAGTGAATAAAACATATCTCCCTATTTTATGTTTGATGGACTCTCTCGTTTAAATGTAAGTTTTACAAAACGGGAGAGTCCATCATATATAAAATGGGGGATATTTTTTTAATCACCCTCTATCTGTATATAACAAAGTCTAGTTCAGTGAGGGAATTCTGTGTAATTATCAACATCGATGAAGTTGCATGTGTAAAAACATATACATTCGATTGTGTGAATACGTTTTTAAGCAGTTGTATGGTAGTTGTTCTATTGTGTATGTGTGCGTATGTAAATGTAATGTACAGAAAAATTAGAATGTTTATTTAGCATTGCAAACATTTTTTTTTTCAAGAAGACAAATTCCTGTTTGGGGCGTTTTTAACAGATTGCATTCTTTGTTTTGTTAATTAACGATGCAAAATCTATTTTGTTACTTTACGGACGAGAAACATGAAAAAGCAAAGAAAAAGTAACAGATAGTAATGTCGCGTGAAAAATGGGATTATAAAAAAGAGAAAAAGTAAAAAGAAAAGGGAAGGAAAGAAAAGAGAGTTAGGGAGAGAGAAAGAGAGACTTGAAACACTTCTTCGGTTAGATATATATAAATAGACTGACAGACAGACTGATAGATAATGAACAGACTTAAATAGATAATGAACAGATTGAGATAGATAGATAGATAGATAGATAGATAGATAGATAGATAGATAGATAGATGGAAAATGAGCATATGGTGATAGATAGATAGATAGATAGATAGATAGATAGATAGATAGATAGAAAATGAGCATATTGTGATAGATAGATAGATAGATAGATAGATAGATAGATAGATAGATAGATAGATAGAAGATGGATGATGATAGTAGATAGATAGATAGATAGATAGATAGATAGATAGATAGATAGATAGATAGATAGATAGATTTTGAAGAGAAAAAGTCAAAAGATAGATAGATAGATAGATAGATAGATAGATAGATAGATAGAAAATGAGCATATTGTGATAGATAGATAGATAGATAGATAGATAGATAGATAGATAGATAGATAGATACATACATACATACATACATACATACATACATACATTTATTTAAACAGACTGAAGAGAAGTAAAAAGATAGGTAGTTCCCCTCCTCTCTCTCTCTCTCTATATATATATATATATATATACAGAGAGAGATAGAGAGATAGACATGAGATATATAGAGATAGATTAATTTTAAATAAATGCACACTATGATGATAAGTGTCTTAAAAGATTCGACCGTTAATTGCGACTCAAGGCTAGAAATTCAATGTCAGGCCATAAACAGAAACAGATTTTTGTTCGACGCGCCATTTTCGCTTTCGTTTTGCAAACTCTTCTTGTTTATTTCACATATTAATTCTCTCCTCTCCTACTTTTGAGTTTCAGTGATTAATCTTTCACTGGAAGAGAAAAACTCAATGAGACTTAAACGTTGCGAGGCATCATACGTAGCTATAAATTTTAATTTCCAAAGGATGTTCTATAACCTGCAAAAAATTAAATAAATAAATAAAAGTAGGGGGAGAAAAAAGAAAAGAAAAAAGATTGTAAACAGACAAGTTATGACATTTTCAAACTCTTCAGTTTTGTCGTGAACAAAACAAATTGTAAACTTAAAATTCAAATCTGACTCATTGACGTTCTTAGAAACAAAGTGATGAAAAAATAATAGAAACGAATTTTCTGGAATTTACAAACTTTGCACACAAGACTCACGAAATTTCACACCTCGATGTGAAATGTTTTTCGGCAAATAGCAAACTAGGAAACATCTGAAAAAAAACAACAAAAATTCAAATAATCTTTAATAATATATATATATTCTGAATATCGTTTCTTATGTCTTTGTCTATGAGTGTATTAAATTTGATTAAAATCGTATCACTCTTTCTATAACCCGATTTTTTCCGATTATCGATTTTCGATATTTATCGGGGGTACCTCGACACAAAACCTATCTAAGAACACTCACCGATGTGTATAGTACAACGGTTCGGCCGTTTCGGAGTCTATAGGCAACGGACACACATACACACACAGACACACACACACACTTAGACGCACACAGACAAAGTTCCATTTATAAATAAGTTTATATATATATATATATATATATATATATATATGCTGTTAAATATAAGAGACAATGAATGTCTATTATGTTTAATCACTAGCCGTTCTAAACGTCGTATTTTTTATTTAATTTAGTTGAAAATAAAGAAAAAAATTCTCCAACATTTGGATAATTATTTATTGATTTTCTTCTTACGGCTCGTGATTAAACATAATAGACATCCATTGTCTCTTACATTTAACAGCATATGTTGAGAAAATTACTTGCTGCCTCGATACACTATATATATATATATATATATATATATATATATATATATATATATATATATTGTTTTTATATACAATTTGATTTTCTTTTGTACCCCAATTATAGTGGGCTATCTACTATAAAGACCAAATCAAACTAATCTGTTTTAACACACGTACACTTCACTATAACGGATAACCCACTATATTTTTTCGGGGGCCACCTTATAGTTTTACTTGTTTTATCTACTCTTAGATAATCTCACGCAACTTTTTTACGCAACAGCATACCGCGGAGCAAATGAAAATATCACGACACACTCAGCAATATTTTTAAAAGGTATACACAGACATGACAGAATTGAATAGACAACAAGATCAATATTATTTCTGATTTTTTTAAGCAACCAAGACAAATTAACATTGATTATTTGATTAAAATTGCAGGTAACAATACTGGAACATGTCACGAACCAAAGGAGCATCAGACCTGTGCGAATTTCAGCGAGGACGTATCGTGGGCCAACATGAAGGTGGTCTTAGTCAAAGAAAAATATCTGAAAATCATTCAATACCCCTTTCTACTGTTAATAGAGGGATCGTACAATTCACCAGAGAAGTTGAGACAAAATTGGATCAATAAACTTCCATGGCCAAGTCAGTCTCAGGATATTAAACCTATTGAACACCTTTGGGGCATATTAGATCGAAAACCACACACAAAAAAAAAAAAAAAAAAAAAAAAAACAGGAAGCCATCTTATAAGCCCGAGCCTTTAGAATTATTGCGTGAAACATGTGAAACATGACAAGAAATCCCTCAAGATGATATTCGTGAACTCATCGCTAGCATGCCTAGAAGGGTCCTTGCATTAATAAAGCAAAGGGGATGTCACTCAAGTATTAGGTCGTTATTAAATTTGTGAACATTTATAATTGCTTCATTTGTATAAATTATTTGTTTAATAAAATAATTACTTGTTTAATAAAATAATTACTTGTTTAATAAAATAAACGGTTTCTGTGAACGTCTATACAATTCTGTCATGTCAGTATACATTTAAATATTATGAAATAAAACTAAAGAGTTAAGAAAAAATACAAGATTTTTCTATTCGTGGCATAAATCAGCGATGATTATTTTTAGACACAGGTTTTATTTTTAATTGAAGTTTCAATATTGCTCTTAATTACTAATTTTTTTTAGAATTTGGACGGTTCTCCACAGCTTCCTTCACTTTTAATATATTTAAAATTTGAATTGTCTTTTAAGAAAATACTTCGATACGGTTCTTAAATTTTTTTTATTTTCTAGACATCACGTATTCGAATCCCATTCGGTCAAGTCCATAATACCAAGGTTTGAATCTTACTCTGGTCAATTGGTTGACTGTTTAAGGGCATAGTAATCTCTTTGGGATATTTAATGTCGACTTCTAAATATTTTGAACGCCATTTTATGTTTTTAACTCCAGAAAAAGTATTGTTAATCATTTTGCTATAAATCTGTATGGTTGATACGTTTTATATTAATAAGTATTGTTGGTAATTTTATAGAAAATATGCTACTTGTATTTTTATACTTTCATGGTGTTTTGCCGTTGTTTGAGGGTTTCACTATAACGACCATAGTTGGGCGTTAAAAGTGCTAACATGTCTGGTCAAAATAAACATAAAAACAACAACAATTATGTAGTGTTTCCATGCTTCTCAAAAAGTCCCATCCCCGATAAGAGGCCTTGCTGCTGGATGCAGTTTATCGTCATGCCCATAAATGACAATTAAGATGTGACTCCACGCTTCTTAAAATATTTAACCTCCCGATCAGAAGCCTTGCTGATGGATGTAGTTTATCGTCATGCCCATAAATGACAATTAAGATATGACTCCACGCTTCTTAAAATATTTAACCTCCCTATCAGAAGCCTTGCTGATGGATGTAGTTTATCGTCATGCCCATAAATGACAATTAAGATGTGACTCTACGCTTCTTAAAATATTTAAGCTCCCGATCAGAAGCCTTGCTGATGGATGTAGTTTATCGTCATGCCCATAAATGACAATTAAGATGTGACTCCACGCTTCTTAAAATATTTAACCTCCCGATCAGAAGCCTTGCTGATGGATGTAGTTTATCGTCATGCCCATAAATGACAATTAAGATGTGACTCCACGCTTCTTAAAATATTTAACCTCCCGATCAGAAGCCTTGCTGCTGGATGTAGTTTATCGTCATGCCCATAAATGACAATTAAGATGTGACTCCACGCTTCTTAAAATATTTAACCTCCCGATCAGAAGCCTTGCTGATGGATGTAGTTTATCGTCATGCCCATAAATGAAAATAAAAATGTGATTCTACGCTTCTTAAAATATTTAACCTCCCGATCAGAAGCCTTGCTGATGGATGTAGTTTATCGTCATGCCCATAAATGACAATTAAGATGTGACTCCACGCTTCTTAAAATATTTAACCTCCCGATCAGAAGCCTTGCTGATGGATGTAGTTTATCGTCATGCCCATAAATGACAATTAAGATGTGACTCCACGCTTCTTAAAATATTTAACCTCCCGATCAGAAGCCTTGCTGATGGATGTAGTTTATCGTCATGCCCATAAATGACAATTAAGATGTGACTCTACGCTTCTTAAAATTTTTAACCTCCCGATCAGAAGCCTTGCTGATGGATGTAGTTTATCGTCATGCCCATAAATGACAATTAAGATGTGACTCCACGCTTCTTAAAATATTTAAGCTCCCGATCAGAAGCCTTGCTGATGGATGTAGTTTATCGTCATGCCCATAAATGACAATTAAGATGTGACTCCACGCTTCTTAAAATATTTAAGCTCCCGATCAGAAGCCTTGCTGCTGGATGTAGTTTATCGTCATGCCCATAAATGACAATTAAGATGTGACTCCACGCTTCTTAAAATATTTAACCTCCCGATCAGAAGCCTTGCTGATGGATGTAGTTTATCGTCATGCCCATAAATGAAAATAAAAATGTGATTCTACGCTTCTTAAAATATTTAACCTCCCGATCAGAAGCCTTGCTGATGGATGTAGTTTATCGTCATGCCCATAAATGAAAATAAAAATGTGATTCTACGCTTCTTAAAATATTTAACCTCCCGATCAGAAGCCTTGCTGATGGATGTAGTTTATCGTCATGCCCATAAATGACAATTAAGATGTGACTCTACGCTTCTTAAAATTTTTAACCTCCCGATCAGAAGCCTTGCTGATGGATGTAGTTTATCGTCATGCCCATAAATGACAATTAAGATGTGACTCCACGCTTCTTAAAATATTTAACCTCCCGATCAGAAGCATTGCTGATGGATGTAGTTTATCGTCATGCCCATAAATGACAATTAAGATGTGACTCCACGCTTCTTAAAATATTTAAGCTCCCGATCAGAAGCCTTGCTGATGGATGTAGTTTATCGTCATGCCCATAAATGACAATTAAGATGTGACTCCACGCTTCTTAAAATATTTAACCTCCCGATCAGAAGCCTTGCTGATGGATGTAGTTTATCGTCATGCCCATAAATGACAATTAAGATGTGACTCCACGCTTCTTAAAATATTTAAGCTCCCGATCAGAAGCCTTGCTGCTGGATGTAGTTTATCGTCATGCCCATAAATGACAATTAAGATGTGACTCCACGCTTCTTAAAATATTTAACCTCCCGATCAGAAGCCTTGCTGATGGATGTAGTTTATCGTCATGCCCATAAATGAAAATAAAAATGTGATTCTACGCTTCTTAAAATATTTAACCTCCCGATCAGAAGCCTTGCTGATGGATGTAGTTTATCGTCATGCCCATAAATGACAATTAAGATGTGACTCCACGCTTCTTAAAATATTTAACCTCCCGATCAGAAGCCTTGCTGATGGATGTAGTTTATCGTCATGCCCATAAATGACAATTAAGATGTGACTCCACGCTTCTTAAAATATTTAACCTCCCGATCAGAAGCCTTGCTGATGGATGTAGTTTATCGTCATGCCCATAAATGACAATTAAGATGTGACTCTACGCTTCTTAAAATTTTTAACCTCCCGATCAGAAGCCTTGCTGATGGATGTAGTTTATCGTCATGCCCATAAATGACAATTAAGATGTGACTCCACGCTTCTTAAAATATTTACGCTCCCGATCAGAAGCCTTGCTGATGGATGTAGTTTATCGTCATGCCCATAAATGACAATTAAGATGTGACTCCACGCTTCTTAAAATATTTAAGCTCCCGATCAGAAGCCTTGCTGATGGATGTAGTTTATCGTCATGCCCATAAATGACAATTAAGATGTGACTCCACGCTTCTTAAAATATTTAACCTCCCGATCAGAAGCCTTGCTGATGGATGTAGTTTATCGTCATGCCCATAAATGACAATTAAGATGTGACTCCACGCTTCTTAAAATATTTAAGCTCCCGATCAGAAGCCTTGCTGCTGGATGTAGTTTATCGTCATGCCCATAAATGACAATTAAGATGTGACTCCACGCTTCTTAAAATATTTAACCTCCCGATCAGAAGCCTTGCTGATGGATGTAGTTTATCGTCATGCCCATAAATGAAAATAAAAATGTGATTCTACGCTTCTTAAAATATTTAACCTCCCGATCAGAAGCCTTGCTGATGGATGTAGTTTATCGTCATGCCCATAAATGACAATTAAGATGTGACTCCACGCTTCTTAAAATATTTAACCTCCCGATCAGAAGCCTTGCTGATGGATGTAGTTTATCGTCATGCCCATAAATGACAATTAAGATGTGACTCCACGCTTCTTAAAATATTTAACCTCCCGATCAGAAGCCTTGCTGATGGATGTAGTTTATCGTCATGCCCATAAATGACAATTAAGATGTGACTCTACGCTTCTTAAAATTTTTAACCTCCCGATCAGAAGCCTTGCTGATGGATGTAGTTTATCGTCATGCCCATAAATGACAATTAAGATGTGACTCCACGCTTCTTAAAATATTTAAGCTCCCGATCAGAAGCCTTGCTGATGGATGTAGTTTATCGTCATGCCCATAAATGACAATTAAGATGTGACTCCACGCTTCTTAAAATATTTAAGCTCCCGATCAGAAGCCTTGCTGCTGGATGTAGTTTATCGTCATGCCCATAAATGACAATTAAGATGTGACTCCACGCTTCTTAAAATATTTAACCCCCCGATCAGAAGCCTTGCTGATGGATGTAGTTTATCGTCATGCCCATAAATGAAAATAAAAATGTGATTCTACGCTTCTTAAAATATTTAACCTCCCGATCAGAAGCCTTGCTGATGGATGTAGTTTATCGTCATGCCCATAAATGAAAATAAAAATGTGATTCTACGCTTCTTAAAATATTTAACCTCCCGATCAGAAGCCTTGCTGATGGATGTAGTTTATCGTCATGCCCATAAATGACAATTAAGATGTGACTCTACGCTTCTTAAAATTTTTAACCTCCCGATCAGAAGCCTTGCTGATGGATGTAGTTTATCGTCATGCCCATAAATGACAATTAAGATGTGACTCCACGCTTCTTAAAATTTTTAACCTCCCGATCAGAAGCCTTGCTGATGGATGTAGTTTATCGTCATGCCCATAAATGACAATTAAGATGTGACTCTACGCTTCTTAAAATATTTAAGCTCCCGATCAGAAGCCTTGCTGATGGATGTAGTTTATCGTCATGCCCATAAATGACAATTAAGATGTGACTCCACGCTTCTTAAAATATTTAACCTCCCGATCAGAAGCCTTGCTGATGGATGTAGTTTATCGTCATGCCCATAAATGACAATTAAGATGTGACTCCACGCTTCTTAAAATATTTAAGCTCCCGATCAGAAGCCTTGCTGATGGATGTAGTTTATCGTCATGCCCATAAATGACAATTAAGATGTGACTCCACGCTTCTTAAAATATTTAAGCTCCCGATCAGAAGCCTTGCTGCTGGATGTAGTTTATCGTCATGCCCATAAATGACAATTAAGATGTGACTCCACGCTTCTTAAAATATTTAACCTCCCGATCAGAAGCCATGCTGATGGATGTAGTTTATCGTCATGCCCATAAATGAAAATAAAAATGTGATTCTACGCTTCTTAAAATATTTAACCTCCCGATCAGAAGCCTTGCTGATGGATGTAGTTTATCGTCATGCCCATAAATGAAAATAAAAATGTGATTCTACGCTTCTTAAAATATTTAACCTCCCGATCAGAAGCCTTGCTGATGGATGTAGTTTATCGTCATGCCCATAAATGACAATTAAGATGTGACTCTACGCTTCTTAAAATTTTTAACCTCCCGATCAGAAGCCTTGCTGATGGATGTAGTTTATCGTCATGCCCATAAATGACAATTAAGATGTGACTCCACGCTTCTTAAAATTTTTAACCTCCCGATCAGAAGCCTTGCTGATGGATGTAGTTTATCGTCATGCCCATAAATGACAATTAAGATGTGACTCCACGCTTCTTAAAATATTTAAGCTCCCGATCAGAAGCCTTGCTGATGGATGTAGTTTATCGTCATGCCCATAAATGACAATTAAGATGTGACTCCACGCTTCTTAAAATATTTAACCTCCCGATCAGAAGCCTTGCTGATGGATGTAGTTTATCGTTATACCAAAGAATAACAATTCAGATGTAGTTCCACGCTTCTTAAAACTTCCAATCTCCCAATCAGATGCCTTGCCGCTGGATAAAGTTTATCGTCATATCCCTAAACAACAATAAAGAGACGGTTCCACGCTTCTTAAAACCTCTACTCTTCTGATCAGAAGCCTTGCTGCTGGATGTAGTTTATCGTCATACCCACGAATAACAATTAAGATACAGTTGCACGCTTCCAAAAAACTCTGATCTCCCGATCAGGTGCCTTGCTGTTGGATAAAGTTTATCGTCTTAACAATGAATAATAATTAGGATACAGTTCCACGCTTCTTAAAACCCTCAATCAGATATCTTTCTGCTGGATGTAGTTTATCGTCATACCCATAAATAACAATTAAGAGATGGTTCCACGCTTCTTAACACATCTACTCTCCTGATAAGAAGCCTTGTTTCTGGATGTAGTTTATCGTCATACTCATGAATAACAATTAAGAGATGGTTCCACGCTTTTTAACACATCTACTCTCCTGATAAGAAGCCTTGTTTCTGGATGTAGTTTATCGTCATACTCATGAATAACAATTAAGAGATGGTTCCACGCTTCTTAACACATCTACTCTCCTGATAAGAAGCCTTGTTTCTGGATGTAGTTTATCGTCATACTCATGAATAACAATTAAGAGATGGTTCCACGCTTTTTAACACATCTACTCTCCTGATAAGAAGCCTTGTTTCTGGATGTAGTTTATCGTCATACTCATGAATAACAATTAAGAGATGGTTCCACGCTTCTTAACACATCTACTCTCCTGATAAGAAGCCTTGTTTCTGGATGTAGTTTATCGTCATACTCATGAATAACAATTAAGAGATGGTTCCACGCTTTTTAACACATCTACTCTCCTGATAAGAAGCCTTGTTTCTGGATGTAGTTTATCGTCATACTCATGAATAACAATTAAGAGATGGTTCCACGCTTCTTAACACATCTACTCTCCTGATAAGAAGCCTTGTTTCTGGATGTAGTTTATCGTCATACTCATGAATAACAATTAAGAGATGGTTCCACGCTTTTTAACACATCTACTCTCCTGATAAGAAGCCTTGTTTCTGGATGTAGTTTATCGTCATACTCATGAATAACAATTAAGAGATGGTTCCACGCTTTTTAACACATCTACTCTCCTGATAAGAAGCCTTGTTTCTGGATGTAGTTTATCGTCATACTCATGAATAACAATTAAGAGAAGGTTCCACGCTTTTTAACACATCTACTCTCCTGATAAGAAGCCTTGTTTCTGGATGTAGTTTATCGTCATACTCATGAATAACAATTAAGAGATGGTTCCACGCTTTTTAACACATCTACTCTCCTGATAAGAAGCCTTGTTTCTGGATGTAGTTTATCGTCATACCCATAAATAACAATTAAGAGATGGTTCCACGCTTCTTAACACATCTACTCTCCTGATAAGAAGCCTTGTTTCTGGATGTAGTTTATCGTCATACTCATGAATAACAATTAAGAGATAGTTCAACGCTTCTTAAAACCTCTACTCTCCTTATCAGAAGCCTTACTGCTGAGTGTAGTTTATTGTCATATCCATGAATAATTAAGATACAGTTCCACGCTTCTAAAAAACTCTAAACTTCCGATCATATACCTGGCTGCTAGATGAAGTTTATCTTAATATCTATGAATAACAATTAAGATGTAATTACAGGTTTCTAAAAAAATTCCAATCTCCCGATCAGATGCCTTGCTGCTGGATGTAGTTTAACGTCATACCCATGAATGACAATTGAGAAATGGTTCCACGCTTCTTAAAACCTCTAATCTCCTGATCAGAAGCCTTGTTGCCGGATGTAGTTTATCGTCATAACCCAGACTAGTGAATGTTTGACTTCAAGATAATATCGAGCTGATGGGAAGAAGAACCCAGAGACCGGCGCTATTCGGAAGTACTTGAGTATCATCGCACGGATTGACCTAAGTTTTTCTTTCAGTGAAATTGGGTCGACGAAACTATGGTTTATGTTAAACAAAGTCATTAATAAGCAGACAGAAATTCTTTCGCTTTTCTTAGCAAATGGCTGATGCTAACCTCATAGAAAGTGACACACTGCGCCTTTTCGGGATAACGTGTTTTCACTGAAAAAAAAAATTATATTGAATCAGTTGCTAGGTCCACTGCTAGGAAAATTAGTGCACTGCATCGTACTAAAAAAATTTCTCGTCAGAATAATTTACTGTTCGTTCAGGCATTAAATATTGGTTCCACATCTGGTCCGGTGCTTCTGTTACATATATATATATATCAGTCAGTCAGTTAAGTGCTATACATGATATACACTTTGGGTGAACAGAAGATTATCCCGCAGTAGGTTGCCATTTCTTTCTGCGGTAGACTGGTTGGCAGCCAAGGCTATAGAACCTAATCTGTCCTGTTATTTAACCCATAACTGAAGGGAAGAGATGGATTAATACCTTTCCCAAGGGTATTTATGAGTAAGTGAATTCAACTGGAGTTCGAACTCGTCAATTCGATTTGTACTTCCGAGTCGATATCCACTGCACCACAACGCACATCCTAGATTCTTGATAAAATCCGAAAAACAATCTGCAGTTTTATTGGCCCTGACTTGACATATCGGTTTTAGTCAAATCCCCACTGCCATAAAGAAGCTTCTCTGTGCATTTTCTATAAATATTTTAATGATAATTGTTTTGATGAATTTTCATCTATGAAAAATCTAGTACTGCACTGACTTTACGAATGTCAGCGCAGTACTAGATTGGCGATAAGGTCTCATTATTTTACAGTTGAACTTGGTGGATATAACCGTAAGTTCTATGCTAACATCTGCTTGGGAAATTATTTAGGGATTCTTGCTTTCCAATAAACGCTGATCTTGAAAATTTTAAATGCAATGTCAATCTTTTTATTGTGTCTTGATAATTTGAGTTTTTTAAATATTTTTTCTCCTTAAGATTTTTTCTCTTATTGTCTACCGCTCAATAACTTCATGCATCTCAGTAGCTTTATTGCAAAGAGAAATATATATATTTAATTCTAAATATATATATATATAATTTAATAATGGAATGGTTAAGAAATAATTCATCATTAAAAAATACTTATGAATCAAATATAATAATTTCATTATTCTATCTGGTCTAAAATTTGTTTTATGAGAATGGTGACATTTATTATGAATCAACTTAACGATCTCCTCGATCTAATAAGATCTCAAGTAGGCATATACGCTGACGACACTACGCTTTACTCTCGCTTTGATCAAAATTCTGCCGAGGCTGACAAAGCAAACCTCGCAGCCGCGCTCGAAAAGGACCTCCAATCCGTGGTGGACTGAGGTAAGAAATGATTCCTGAATTTCAATGCTTCCAAAAAGAAGCTGCTATCTATTAACCACTACAGACAATCGCTACCCTCCTCAGTAAAGTTTCCCTGAAAGTAAAACACTGCACCTCCTCGAGTTAACTCTCACAACAGATCTCAAGTGGAATGTCTACATAGTATCCATAGCTAAATCCGCTGCTAAGAAGGTCGGTTCTCTGTGCAGGGCCAGGAAGTTTTTCCCGTTTGAAACAATCCTGCAATATATACAATCTACCATTCGCCCGTGTATTGAATACTGCTGCTATAACTGGTCGGGTGCTCCTGCTATCCACCAAGAGGTCCTTGACAAAATCCAACGGAGAATCTGTAATGTGATCGATCCCGACTTGGCAGCTCGGATACAGTCACTTTCTCACCGGCGCAATGTGACTTCCCTGTTTCTTTTCTACAAATACTTTCATGGCTTCTGCTCAGATGAACTTAGCTCACTGGTGCCACCTATATAGGAATTTACTCGAGCCACAAGATTAGCAATTAGGTCCCACCCTTTTACTGTGAAACCAATAAATTTTAAACGCAAATTCTACTCCAGTAGCTTTTTCTCTCGCACTTCCAGTCTGTGGAATTCACTTCCGTTTACTTGCTTTCCTGAAAGCTACAATCTTCAAGAATTTAAATGTAAAGTCAATACAATAGTCATCTCCTATCTCACTAACATCCTCTGTCTCTCTCCCTCAATCATACTCATTTCTTCGTCCACTCCACTTTCATCAGTATTCTTATCCTTCTCCTACCGTCTTCCTGACACCCCCTGTAACCTGTCACTCTTTCTCGTATACATACGGATGTGCGTTGTGGCGCAGTAGATATCGATTCAGAACGACAAATTGGGATGCCGAGTTCGAATACTCAAGTTATGGATTGAATAATAGGATAGATTGGATTCTATATCCTTGGCTGGCAATCAATCTACCGCAGGAAGCAATGGCAACCTACTGCGGGATAATCTTTTGCCCAGTTAGTCATGTCTCTTTCGAGACATGATCGACCAAAGCGTGTATCACGAATGGCACTTACCTGATTGACATATTGATGCCCACCTCTATACAAGCAGTTAATCCAGTTTGTTTTATAGAAAAACGTGTCATTTTTTTAATCGAATTAAGTCTGTTCATTCACTTTGGTATATTTTTCTGTCTTTCGATGGATATTCATATCTATCTATCTATCTATCTATCTATCTATCTATCTATCTATCTATCAACCTCTTCATATCTATCTATCTATCTATCTATCTATCTATCTATCTATCTATCTATCTATATCCGATTTCTGATAATTATATTTCTATCTTTGTTGGTACTTCAATCTGTTTCTTTATTTCTGTCCCGTCATATCTATCTATCTATCTATCTATCTATCTATCTATCTATCTATCTATCTATCTATCTATCTATCACAGCCTGCCTTGTTCTATCTATCTATCTATCTATCTATCTATCTATCTATCTATCTATCTATCTATCACAGCCTGTTCATTATCTATCTATCTATCTATCTATCTATCTATCTATGTATCACAGCCTGTTCATTATCTATCTATCTATCTATCTATCTATCTATCTATCTATCTATCTATCTATCACAGCCTATTCATTATCTATTCATTATCTATCTATCTATCTATCTATCTATGTATCACAGCCTGTTCATTATCTATCTATCTATCTATCTATCTATCTATCTATCTATCTATCTATCAGCCTGTTCATTATCTATCTATCTATCTATCTATCTATCTATCTATCTATCTATCTATCTATCTATCTAAGACTGTTCATTATCTATCTATCTATCTATCTATCTATCTATCTATCTATCTATCTATCTATCTATCTAAGACTGTTCATTATCTATCTATCTATCTATCTATCTATCTATCTATCTATCTATCTAAGTTCATTATCTATCTATCTATCTATCTATCTATCTATCTATCTATCTATCTATCTATCTATATCCGATTTCTGATAATTATATTTCTATCTTTGTTGGTACTTCAATCTGTTTCTTTATTTCTGTCCCGTCATCTATCTATTTCTATCTATCTATCTATCTATCTATCTATCTATCTATCTATCTATCACAGACCGTTCATATTTATCGATCTCTCTCTCTCTCTCTCTCTCTCTCTCTCTCTATATATATATATATATATATATATATATATACATATATATTGTCATCCGCCGACAGATCTGTTTCGCTGTATCACAGCTCATCAATACGGTTAGACTCTGATTGCTTAACCCAGGCTCGAAACTCGACCGAATTGGCGTCAGTCGGCGACTCTACCCCTGGGCCACTGGGCGTTCGGTGGAAGAAGGCTGTCTTTTTTTAGCGCATATTATATTACGCGCCCAGCAGCCAGAGTGGTCCAATTCATTTTTAATGAATGAGCAATGATATATATATCCGATTTCTGATAATTATATTTCTATCTTTGTTGGTTCTTCAATCTGTTTCTTTATTTCTGTCCTGTCATATCTATCTATCTATCTATCTATCTATCTATCTATCTATCTCAGTATATGTAACCTTCAAAAACAGCCTATGATGTTGATTTTAACTTTAATTCAGCAGTTCACACAATTGCCATACATAATACACGCTTTCGTGATCATGTCTCGAAAGAGACATGACTGACCAATGATTTTCCCGCCGTAGGTTGCCATTTCTTTCTGCAATAGACTGCTTATCAACCAAAGCTATAGAAAGTAACCATTAATTTCTGCGGTAGTCTAGTTGCAAACCAATGCTATAAAACCCAATTTATCCTGCTATTCAACCCATAGCTGGAGAGAGAAGTGATGGATTAATATCTTTCGCAATGATATTTGTGCGTAAGTGAATGCAATGAATTCGACTGTAATTCGAATTCCACAATTGCTCATCATGTGACGTCATTGCATGTGAAGCTGAGATTCGGGATAATCCAGTGTCTCTCTGTCTTCTTTATGTAGACTCGTTAACCCGACAGCAGTAGCAGTCACTGAGATTATCCGTCAGATTTAGCTAGATTTTGGAACGGCAAACGACATGCATTTTCTCCTGCTATGCATCCCACCCTCAGGTGCCAATTTTCAGTGAAATAAAAATCTCATAGTTTGTTCTCCTCTCCAACGGAACAGGCGTAATATTTGCCCTCCACCACGAAATAATTAGTTGACTTATTTCGGGCCAATATAATGTCAACGCAGAAATCCATGGTAACTGGATAAGACGATTTGAAAATCATTTGAGTTTGAGTTTGAGTTTGTTTAACGGCATATCAACATCTGTGGGTCATTTAATGCCAAAAAGGTTGGGTTTTAAGGTATTTTGTTAATGTTCGGTTATAGTGAGAAGGTTGATTTAGCCAGTTTGAGATTGAGTTTGAATTTTGTTTAATGGCATATCAACCTCTGTGGATTAGTTAATGCCAAAAAGGTAGGATTTAATGGTATTGTTTTAATTAATTTAGTAAAAAGATTGATTTAGTCATATTTTAATAATTTTTTTATTTTATTTTAGAAAACTGAAGATGTCTTCTAGTTTGGTATTAAAAAATATGCATTGCTGATAATACTTTTTTTTCTTTCAAAAATGTATCATGGCAATAATATTTTTTACTTCAAAAATGTATCATGGCAATAATATTTTTTCTTCAAAAATGTATCATGGCAATAATATTTTTTACTTCAAAAATGTATCATGGCAATAATATTTTTTTCTTCAAAAATGTATCATGGCAATAATATTTTTCTTCAAAAATGTATCATGGCAATAATATTTTTTTCTTCAAAAATGTATCATGGCAATAATATTTTTTTCTTCAAAAATGTATCATGGCAATAATATTTTTTCTTCAAAAATGTATCATGGCAATAATTTTTTTTTCAAAAATGTATCATGGCAATAATATTTTTATTTAAAAAATGTATGGTTGGTAATATTTTCCTTCAAAAATGTATATTTTTCTATAAAATCTATATTTATACTTTCATAGTGTTTTGAGCCCAGTTTGGGGATTAACTATTTACCCATAGTTGGGGCCCTAACAGGTGCTAGAAAACATAGAGCTCTTTTTTTTTTTTTTTGTCTTTTGACTTCTACTGTGTTATTATGATATCTGACTTTAAACACCAATTTTGGCAAATAATTTTTTTTCAGTTGATTTCTAGCATCAACTTAACATTGTCTCACCGCAAATTAAAAAATGTCAAGCGCTTGTAGTCGGGACGTGATAACTTGTAGTCGGTGTCGTAATAAAAACTGCCATTCGCGAGTTAATGTCGTGATTTGCAGTCAATGGGTTAAAAAAAGAAAAATAAAAGTTTTAAAAGTTAATTTCCAAGTGTCTTTTTGCGCATGGACGGGCGTCCCTGCATGAATTTCCGATGGGCAACCCCGAGGCCACATTATGCTGCAGGTGGCGCCATTCACCATCTTTCACTTGCTGCAATTAATGACCATCTGACCCTACTCTAGACCTCTCTCTATCCACAACTAAACCACAATGAAATTAAACAAACAAAACACCAAGACTAAACCAGCTAGTCATAAATCGTCCAAACCTATATGCGTTTCCTTCACAAACATACGAGGTATTCGCAGTAACTTTAATAGTGTAGAATCATTCCTTCTAACTAACTCACCCGATATCTTAGCTGTATGTGAGACTAACCTTGACCCTTCTATCCCCTCTTCGGAGCTGTTCGTTCCTGGTTACCTTCCCCTCTTCAGGAAGGACTTCAATGTCCATATGCATGGGCTTGGTGTATATATCAGCGAACAACTCTAGCCAGGGTCACATCTCTTGAATCCCTGGATCATTCTTTCATGTGCTTCCGTGTCTCACTTCTAAGCTCGGTTAGCTATCTCTTCTTCCTCTACCGCTCCCCCTCCTCCTCTGACTGTATGGTACTTGATAGCATCTCTACTAATATCGACAGGGCCATTTCTTCTCACCCATCTGCCCATATATATGTGTTTGGCGATTTTAACGCCCAACACACCAAGTGGCTTGAAAACTCAGCCACCGAACTTGCTGGGATCCGCACCATGTATTTGTCAATAACCCAAGCTCTAACGCAAGTGGTGGACTTCCCCACGCGTTTCTCTAATAACCCTAACGGAAGGGACTCTTTACTCGACCTTTGCTTTACTTCCATTCCAGACTCCTGCACTACCAGGCAGCTCTGCCCCCTCGGAAACTCTGACTACGCCGTAGTTTCCGTCAACATCTCAATCCGCGCTAACTCTACCCAAGAAAACCAGACCAGCAGAATATCATGCTGTTACTAGAGAGCAGACTGGGACTCGTTCCGAGACTTCCTCTGCGACGTCCCCTGGAACAACGTCTTCGATCTTCCTATCGAAGACTGTGCCTCCGAGGTCTCCTCTTGGGTTAAGGCAAGACCTCCTATATATTAACCAAGGCCTATCCTATGATTAAAGTTGACGTGCTGACGTCACACTTAGTAGAGTTCTGTTTTATATGGAGTCCGTTAGCGTTGACTTATTTTCAGAACCAAACATGCCTTCTTCTTGTGTGGTACCACAATATAAAGGGAATTATAAAAATGGACCGAAAGTTCATTGTTTTTCGTTTCCAAAAAATAAACATTTATTTGATAAATGGAAACATGCCATTAAAAGGGAGAATTTTACCCCAAGTCCATTCAGCAAAGTAAGTAGTTAAAATTTTATCATCATTTATTTCAACAGTCGCTAAAATCAAAATTTGCGAAAAAATTAGTTTTGCCGTAGCACAAGAAGAAAGAAAGCACTTTGTTTATATCTTTTAAAATAATACAATAAATTAAGATATTATTTTTATTTCTTTGAATAAAATTGAAATAAAAAATATCTGAAAAAAAAAAAATAAATACGGCTATTCGTTTGTAAGTTTTTTTTTTCGAAATGTTTTAAAATTTAAACTGAAGCCGAAAAAAGTTGTTAAACATTATATTTTCTAAAAGTATTTGAATTAATATTTTATTGATATTTTATTTCAGAAAATAATGTCTTTTTTTTCAATGAAATGTTTAAAAATTCTTAGAAAACAAAAGTAAAAACTTTTCTATACTTCTTGCAACTTTATGAATCATTTTTAAACATGAAAAATATTCTTGAATTGAATTTTTTTTCTTTTTTTTTGTATTAACAAAAACTACAAAATTTATCTTATAGTCAATTTTAAAAGAATTTGTTTTATTTTTAAGGTTTTTTATTTGAAAACTCCGTGAAATTATGTGTTACAAAAAAAACAAAAGTCAAGTCACTATTACCGAAAATTTAAAAACTGGAAAATGATGATTTAAACTTTGTTTAAACCTATTATTTCTGACTAAGTTTTGAATTTTGAAACATAAAGGCCTAAATCACACCACACTTGAATTTTAAAACCTAACTTTTAAAATATTTAATTTTTAGAAAATATTTAGCACAAAGGAAACTTTTATACTGCTTTAACACCATACCACTTATGCCATTTTAGAACTAACACAATATTGTACAGAAGAACTGAAAATGTTGTATATATTACCTGGAAAATTTCAAACTGATCGTCTGGAGGCAAGATTTGGCCAGTATCGACAACTTAGTGGTGATCAATATAATATCTCTATCCGTCAATTATTTGAATGAGAAAAAATACTAAGAATGTTGTCTGTTTTAAAACTTAGCCTGCCTTTTAATAATCAAAGTACTAATTTGAAGAATTTACAAGAGGTGAATTGGAATGAAATGACAGAGGAACAAAATTTAGATGTTTATAAATTTAACATAGACGTAACTGATAATGATGTTCATCAGTGCAAAGAAGTCCTGCCTATTATAATATATTTAGCAGGTTATTGCTGTTATGCTGTTTTTAAAAAAATGAAATGTTATAGTTGTAAAAGTTTAGTATCAGGAAGAGATGATATACTACCTGATATAAACAGTTATTTTCAAGGAATTAATAGAGGTTCTCTGTTATATCCCAATGATGTAACAACAAATTTAGTACTATACAATTATATTGTTATTAATAAACTTGTAAAGAATCCTACTTTTCTTCATTCAATGAATCAAAGAAAATTGTCTATGTACATAACATTGGATGTTTTGGCTAATGATGAACTTCTTTTTCATGTTGACTCATGTGGTGAAGGTCATAGCATTGAAAAAATAGAAAAAATGATTATCTGGAGCTCTTCTAATGCATTATTAAATAATTTTTGTAGCAAGGAAAATGATAATATTACTTGTAAGAAGTTAAGTAAAAAAAGAAAACTTCAAACATTCAGCTGAATTTTGAGACATAAAAAACTTTTATAAGTTTGATTTAAAAAAAAACAGTAACTTAAACTTATTTAGTTTGAATTAATTTGCTTGAATTTAAATTGTTACATTTTTAAATATTTTAATTAATTTGCTTATTTATTGTTGCTTCTTGTTTGTTCCTAAATTCTAATGGTTTCTTGATTGCTATATTTGAGTGATTCTGATTTAAAAATTCTTGCAATTGAAACAAAAGTGATTGTGATTTTTCATAATTAAATTAAAAATATGAAAATTTAAGCAGTGTTTGTTAAATTTTTAGAATTTAGACTAATAAACGAAAAGTTTTGTCTTTAAAACTGTGTTTACAAACACGACCGACAGTCAGTAGTCAACAATGATGTTTATATTTTCTTATTGTTTTCTTAATTTTATTTAAAATTAATAAAACCAGCATAAATCAAAACATGTGTCTTTCTTTTTTTTTCTTGTTACATTTTAAAAAGTTTTAAAATCTTTATTAAAAAATAACTTCTTTGTGATTATCAACATGAAGACGGCTAACGCTACGGCTACGATTCATGACACTACTACCGTGACGTCACATTTCATTTGCTTAGGCCTTGGTTAATATATAGGAGGTCTTGGTTAATGCTGGCATCGATGCTTTTATCCCGGCCAGGAAATCCCAGTTAAAATCAAATTCGTCCCACTGGTTCTCACCCGCTTGCTCGGCCGCCATTGCCCACCGGAACCATTTCTTCCGACTCTATCGAAGCTGCTCGTTGAACCAAAAACAGGCGCCTTTTCGCCTCAGCATGGAACAAGTGTAAAAAAGTACTGAACGAAGCTAAGAGGGCGTTTGCTACCAGAAGGAGGCAACGCATAGCATCCTCTAATTTTGGCTCCAAAGATTACTGGCGACTCTGCAAAAGCGTGCTCAACAAGAGCAAGACTTCAATACCCCTACTAATCAATAAATTTGAAGTTCTCACCTCCTCAGCGGACAAGGCTGAATGCTTTGCCCGTAGATTCTCCACCAATTTGTCACTGGACTCGTTAGGAATACCTACACCAGACTTCCCACCCAGAACTAAGGCTCAACTAAATAACGTCCACATTACACCCTCGTTGGTCACCAAGATAATTGCGCAACTTGACCCACACAAAGCGAGCGGCGGTGACGGAATCCCAGTCATAGTACTGAAGAAATGTGCCCCAGAACTCTCCTCTGTCCTCTCTAAACTCTATAACCTCTGCCTATCTGCTTCCTGTTTTCCTGCCTGTTTGAAGTCCTGCTGTATAGTTCCTATATTTAAGAATTCTGGCGAACCCTCAGACCCCGCAAATTACCGTCCTATTAGTCTTCTTCCGATCTTTGGCAAAGTTTTCGAAGCCATTATCAACGCCGAGGTGATTCAGCATCTCACGGCCCACAGGCTTCTCTCTGACAAACAGGTCTACTGCTGATATGCTAACGACCATTACCGAGTACATATACCGGGCACTTGACAAGAAAGGCGAAGCCCGAACCGTTGCCTTGGATATCTCCAAAGCGTTCGACAGGGTCTGTCACGCTGGCCTCCTGTGCAAACTACGGAGCTACGGGATAACTGGACATCTGTTTGACCTCATCCAGTCATTCCTCTCTAACCGCACATTGAAGGTAGTATTTATGGGCATGCCTCCCAAAACTACCATACGAACGCGGGCGTCCCTCAAGGTTCTATCCTAGGTCCCACGCTCTTTCTCATCTACATTAATGATCTCCCCGACACCATTAGATCCCAAGTAGGCATGTACGCCGATGACACAACAATCTACTCTTGCATCGATCAAAAACCAGGTGTGGGCGACAAAGTGAACCTCGCTGCCGTACTTGAAAGGGACCTCCAATCCGTAGTGGCCTGGGGTAGGAAATGGCTAGTAAATTTCAATGCTTCTAAAACGAAGCTGTTATCAACTAACCACCATAGACAATCGCATCTACCTCCCATTAGCATGAGACAGGCTTGCCTCCCAGAGAGTAAAATACTATTCCTCCTTGGTCGTATACTTTTGGCGGACCTCAAATGGAATGACTATATCGAATTCATTGCCAAATCTGCCGCTATGAAAGTCGGCTCCCTGTGCAGGGCCCGGAAGTTTTTCCCACCTGAATCTATTCTGCACATATACAAATCTACCATCCGCCCGTGTATTGAATATTGCTGCCATATCTGGTCGGGTGCCCCTGCTTCTCTCCTTGGGCTTCTTGACAAAATACAAAGGAGGATCTGTAACGTGGTTGATACTGACTTGGCAGACCGGCTGCAACCACTCTCTCACCTGCGTGATGTGGCTTCCCTGTGCCTCTTCTACAAGTACTTTCATGGCTTCTGCTCCGATGAACTTAGAGCACTGGTGCCACCTAAGCACGAATTTACACGAGATACTAGATTAGCAACTAGGTCCCACCATTTTACAGTTAAACAGATAAGATGTAACCGTAAATTCTACTCGAACAGCTTCTTTTCTCGCGCTTCCCGCCTGTGGTATTCCCTTCCACAAGTCTGCTTTCCCGACAGCTACAATCTCCAGGTGTTTAAATGTAGGGTCAATAGACACCTCCTATCACACTAACTCCCAATTATTCTCAGAACACTCTCATCTACCCAACCCTCATTCTCGGTATCCTTACCAGCCTATCACCCACCCTCTGACATTTCCTATATTTAACCATTCTCGATATCCCTACCCGCCTATCACCCTCCCTCTGACATTTCCTATATTTAACCATCCTTCCTCCACTCTATGTAGCCACCTGCGCACTAGTGGCAGTGACATGCCTTGCTCGGGGTGAAACGCTTACAAAAAAAAATGCAATTGCGTCCTGCTGTTTCATCTCTATCGCCCGGTTTACATTCCACCCACGTCTGTTGAACAGGTGAAGAGGCTCATCCCTTGTTCCCTGTTTAGGATGTGGTCTCTGGTTTTCTCTTTTCCAATCTTTTCACTCTTACGTAGCCCCCTGCACATCAGTGGCGTTACCGCTTCGCTCGGGGTGATATGATTAAAAAAAAATCTGTATATCTTATATTGTTATGATTCTTCCTGCCAATGACCAATCCTGACAAAATTCCGAATTTTCTCTGAATTGCTTCGCTGCATAGGTTGAATAGATCCGGAGAGAAGGTATATCCTTGTCTTATACCTCTTTTTATTTTTGTAAATCTGATGAACACTTTCCTGTCCGTATGCAGACGGTTTGGTAGCAGTATAGGTTCTTGATTATTCTGTCTTTGCGGAAAATGTCAAGGTTGTCGAGCATCTCTATGAAGACTTTGTGACGTACATTGTCGAACGACATTCTTCTTCTATGTGCCTTGTCCCTTCAGGCCGTAGGCAATCATGGTCTTCCACGTTTCCCTATCCCTGGTGGCTCTGAACACTTCTTCTCCTGTTACACCATGCAATCCTCGTTCCGTCATCCACCTGATTAGGTCCTTCAAATATGTTATCCGTTGCTTTCTCCTGTCTCTTTTTCCCTCTATCTGGCCTGTTGGTATCAGATTCGCCAAGC
>JBBBDQ010001383.1:0-120000 GCA_037127315.1 Ascarosepion bandense | reverse complement strand
ACGTGTTGGTATTTGTATTTAAATGAAAATCATTCTCACAACTAACATCTAACATTGCCTGATGACGAGATAGAAATCACGAAACAGAAATTTCCGTGCCGCAATGTAATTTAATTTCTAGTTGTAAAACAAATTTAATTATGTAATTGTATTGTACTCTACAATATTTATTGTATTGAGCACTTTTTAAAAAAAAGTAAATGCCACAGAACTCAAAATCGTAAAACCTTAGGTCCACTTTACCTATATATATATATATATATATATATATATATATATATATATATATATATATCGGTGTCTAAGCCGTACTGATGAGCGGTGATAGAGCGAAACAGATCTGTCTGCGGATGACTATAGTATTTACGCTCTCTCACCCTGATTGAGCACCCTGGAAGAGTGGGGGACTTTGTAAACAATAGCTACTCCGGCATTTACGCACCGCTCATTCGATAATGAATTGGAGCACGCTAGCTATTGGGAGTGTTTATACGCGCTAAAAAGCGTGTATTCTTTTACTGGACGCTCGTGGCCTAGGGGTAGAATCGCCGACTGACGCCAATTCGGTCGGGTTTCAATCCTGGTTTAGGAAGCGACCGTAGTCTAAGCCGTACTAATGAGCTGTAATACAACTAAACAGATCTGTCTGCGGATGACTATAGTGTGTGTGTGTGTATATATAGTAGTGATATAAACTAATGGATATATATTTTACAGCTTGGACACCTTTTGTAAAATGCTCAATACAGATAAAGATAATTTATAGATATATAGTTATTATTACTGTTAATAACATATGAGACAGCGGCCAACATGTTTTGGTACCAACTGGAACATCATCAAGCAGTCTGATGATTTGTTCTTCTAGTTCAACGTAGTGCTGCAGCCTCAGGCATTTGTTATCCGAGACCGGGTACCTCTCAGAATTTTATTTCTCTCAGAGCGTATATCATCGGAGAGAGATACAACCTAGTCGCATCTGCCCGAAGACAAAGATGATGATCCCTACCCGAAAGGTGTCAGTTAAATATGTAATACTGAAGCATAACGATTAAAAACATTTTGCTATCCAAGGTTCTTTTCGAGAACTGTGGTACTATTTATCTTAATTCTGTTAGCGATTTCGTTTTCGACTTGTAAAAAGAATAGTCTCAGACATTTCCCCCTCTACACGTGGATTGTATTGTAGCGTCTCTCGCTTACCAAAGGGTAGGTAACTCGTCCATACTATCTGAAAAAATGCTTTAAATTGTATTTCTGTCCCAGGAAATTTATTTTGAATCAACTTTTCTATGTGTTACCTGCTTGTGGTAAGTGAACGGAAATGAGTTTGTTTATCTTTAAATTTTAATAATTAATTTTTAATATTTTTTGGTTTCCCCTTTGCTTATTTGTTTTATTTGTTTTTATTTGTTCTTTTGTCACTAACTTAAGTAGTTTGTGTAAATGATTTTGCTATCCAAGGTTCTTTTCGACTTATACTAAGTTACTATTTCCTGTTTATTTTTTTCTTTTCTTTTCTTTTTTAATTGGAGTAGATAGTTCCTACTATTGCCCGGTCTCACACTCCAACCCCTTCTTTTGAACAAGAGTAGAGGTGATCACTTTGTTTCTTGTTCAGGAAGGGGTTCCCGGTTCATCCACCTTCTTCGGTCTTAGTGTTAGTTCAGCTGGAAGTTCTTTGCACTTACGGAGTATGGTGGCAACGCCTTTACATTCTGAGGGTACCGGGTTGGCAGTTTCCTGGTTGCTGCTTCAGACTGGTAGTTAGGAGCCCGAACTCTTGCGTAGCGTCTTGAGAGGCTGCTCTGATCAACAGTTGAATAATACCGGGGTTCTTGTAGTGCCATATCGCGCATGGACGGACGTCCCTGCATGAACGTTCGGTGGGCAACCCCGAGGCCACATTATGTTGTAGGCCGCGCCAGTCTCCATCCTTCATATGCTGCAAACAAGTGACCGACTGATTCTACTCTAAGACCTCTCCTCAACTGAATCACTATGGAAAAAAGCAAACATAATAGCAAAACTAAACCAGCTAGTCTGAAAACGCCCAAACCAGTCTGCATCTCTTTCACTAAAATACGTGGTATCCGCACTAACTTCCTCAGCGTAGATTTATTCCTTCACACTAACTCACCTGAAATGTTAGCCTTATGCGAAACTAACCTTAACCCTTCTATCCCCTCTTCTGAGTTCTACGTTCCTGGCTAACTTCCCCTCTTCAGGAAGGACTCCAATGTTCATATGCATGGGCTTGGTGTGTATGTCAGCGAACACCTCCCCCTAGCTAGGGTGACATCTCTTGAATCCCTGGATTATTCTTTCATGTGCTTCCGTCTCTCACTTCTAAGCTCGATCGGCTATCTCTTCTTTCTCTACCGCTCACCTTCCTCCTCTGACTGTTCGTTACTTGACAGCATCTCTGACAATATCGACAAAGCCATTTCTTCCCATCCCTCTGCCCACATATTTGTGTTTGGTGACTTCAACGCCCACTACACCAAGTGGCTGGAGAACTCTGTCACCGACCCTGCTGGTGTCCACACCATGAATTTTTCAATTACCCAATCCCTCACGCAAGTGGTGGACTTCCCCACGAGTTTCTCCGACAACCCTAACGGAAGGGACTCACTATTAGACCCCTGCTTCACTTCCATCCCAGACTCTTACACTACCAAACAACTCTGCTCTTTCGGGAACTCTGACCACACCGTAGTTTCCGTCAACATTTCATTCCTCTCCCACCCTACCCAAGAAACCCAGACCAGTAGAATATCCTACTGCTACCAAAAGGCAGACTGGGATTCGTTCTGAGACTTCCTCTGTGACGTCTCATGGAACAACGTTTTTAGTCTTCCCATCGAAGAATGTGCATCCGAGGTCTCCTCCTGGGTTAAGGCTGGCATCGATGCCTTCATCCCTGCCAGGAAATTTCTGCTTAAGTCTCATTCGTCTCCATGGTTCTCAACCGCTTGCTTGGCCGCCATTGCCCACCGGAATCATTTCTTCCGACTCTACCGTAGCTACTCGTCGGACCAAAAAGGCGCCTTTTCACTTCAGCTCGTAATAAGTGTAAAAAGATACTTAACGAAGCTAAGACGTTGTTTGCTGCCAGAATGAAACAACGCATAGCATCCGCTAAGTTCGGCGCCAAAGACTACTGGCGACTCTGTAAAAGAGTACTTAACAAGAGCAATTCCACAATACCCCACTAATCAATAATTTTGAGGATCCTCACCTCCTCAGCGGACAAGGCTGAATGCTCTGCGAGGAGATTCTCGAAAAATTCGAGTCTGGACTCGTCTGGGGTTTTTACACCCGACTTCTCACCTAGAACTGAGGTGACGTTCACATTACACCCTCGCTTTTCTCTAAGATAATCTCAAAACTTGACCCCCACAAAGCGAGCGGAGGGGACGGAATCCCAATCATAGCCTTAAAGAAATGTGCCCCTGAACTCTCCTCTGTACTTTCTAAGCTCTACAACTTCTGCCTCTCTGCTTCCTGCTTTCCTGCCTGTTGGAAATCTTCCTCTGTAGTTCCTATATTCAAAAACTCTGGCGAACCCTCGGACCCCGCAAATTACCGCCCTATCAGCCTTCTTCCGATCTTTGGCAAAGTGTTCGAGGCCATTATCAACGCCGAGCTCGTTCAGCACCTCACAGAACACAGGCTCCTCTCGGACAAGCAGTATGGTTTCCGCTTCACCAGGTCTACTGCCGATATGCTAACGACCATCACCGTGTATATATACCAGGCACTCGACAGGAATGGCGAAGCCCGAACCGTCGCCTTGGATATCACTAAAGCGTTCGACAGAGTTTGGCATGCTGGCCTTCTATGCAAACTGCGGAGCTAAGGTATAGCTGGACAATTGTTTGAACTTATCCAGTCATTCCTATATAACCGCACATTGAAAGTGGTATTAAACGGACATGCCTCCCAGAGCTACCATACGAACGCGGGTGTCCCTCAATGCTCTATCCTAGGTCCTACGCTCTTTCTGATCTACATTAATGATCTCCCCGATACCATAATATCCCAAGTAGGTATGTACGCCGATGACACCACAGTTTACTCTCGCCTCGATCAAAAATCTGGTGTGGGCGACAGAGCTACCTTGCAGCCGAGCTTGGAAAGGACCTCCAATTCGTAGTGGACTGGGGTAAGAAATGGCTCGTAAATTTCAATTTTCTGAAACGAAGCTACTATCAATTAACCATCATAGACAACCGCACCTACCTCCCATTAGCATGGACCATGCTTGCCTCCCAGAGAATAAAACACTGCGCCTCCTTGGTCTCACACTTTCAGCGGACCTCAAGTGGAATGACTATATCGAATCCATTGCTAAATCCGCTGCTATGAAAGTCGGTTCTCTGTGCAGGGCCCGGAGGTTTTTTCCGTCTGAATCTATCCTGCACATTTATAAATCTACCATCCGCCCGTGCATTGAATCTGGTCGGGTGCCCCTGCTATTCTCCTTGGGCTTCTCGACAAGGTACAGCGGAGGGTCTGTAATGTGATCGATACTGACTTGGCAGACAGCCTGCAGTCTCTCTCTCACCGGCGCGACGTGGCTTCCCTGTGTTTCTTCTATAAATACTCCCACGGCTTCTGCTCCGATGAACTTAGATCACTGGTGCCCACTAGGTTCGAATTTGCACGAGATACTAGATTAGCAACTAGATCACACACTTTTACAGTGAAACCGATAAAATGCAACCGCAACTTCTACTGCAACAGTTTCTTTTCTCGTACTTCCCGACTGTGGAATTCCCTTCCATATGACTGCTTTCCCGACGGCTACAATCTCCAGGAGTTTAAATGTAAGGTCAATAGACACCTCCTAACACAATAACTCGCTTCCATTCTTTCGAACACTCTTCCCATCCTCCCAACTACCTATCACCTTCTGACATTTCCTATATCTAACCATTCTTTCTATTTACCTTCCCCTATGTAGCTCCAAGCGCATTAGTGCAGTGGAATGCCTTGCTTGGGGTGAAACGATTAAAAAAAAAATTTCTTCTTTCATCATAGCAGAAGTCGAGGATAAAAAAAAAATCCCGCCTAGAGCGACTAAAATATACAGCCCCAACCTAATGCTATCCACAAACGATATATATATATATAATATCATAGAATAACTGTCTTTAATCCCACCATCCACTATTTCTGTTTGATAGTTGGTAGGATTTGATCTCTAAAATCTTTAAGCAATAAACGGTAAACGCCTTACTCAGTACTGACAAGTTCGAGCTATAAGACCTGAAATGCAAATTTAAGCTATCGTTGAACCTGACATGTTAACAAATCTGTAAATTGCCCAGTATTTATTGGCTGGAACGTGTTAGTTAAACCGCATCTCCATCCTTTGTCTCATGTTGCCTAATTAGCCAACACTAAACTGATATTTGAATTTATTAAGTAAAGAACTAATATGTCCGCAGAAAGATCATCCTTCTGGATAGATTTCAACATCATTTTTTTTTTAATCATTTCGCCCAGAGCAAGGCAGAAATGCCACTGATGAGCTGGGGAGGGGGCTACATAACTGTAAAAAGATTAATTAGAAAAGAGTGAGGAGTACAAGCTAGTTAGAAAGGAGCAATAGAAAGCCGAGAATGCAGGTGCAATGACAGATACATAGGTGGAAAGAAAGGGAAGGATATACGGGGTGGGGACAGAGCTAGAGTCCAGTGGTTAATAGATGAGTATTGACATTGCATTTAAATTTCTGGAGGTTGTAGCCGTAAGGAAAGCAAGAATATGGGCGCGAGTTCCACAGGCGGGAAGTGCGAGAGAAGCTGCAGGAGTAGAATTGTCGTCTGCATTTGGCTAACCTGACTGTGAATGGGTGGGACCCAGTTGCCAGTCTGGTTGCACGAGTAAACACCTGTTGAGGAGGCATCAGTGACTTAAGTTCGTCCGAGCAGAAGCCATTGGCCACAAAAATCCATTACGTGGATTGACAGAAGAAAAAAAACAATTTCGTACATTAACTAAAATTTACTTAGCAAGCCTCGTGCTCACCCAATCCAGAATAAATCCGCATTAAATGTTTTTCTTCAATGGAGGCGGTATCTTGCAATGTGTGTAAAGTATTTAACATCCTTATTTCATGCTAATATTTAAAAAAAACATAATCTACAATAGATTGTATCTGTAAAAAAAGATATAGTTTACACTGTTTGTGGTTATAGGTCTCGTAAGATCAGTCTACCTATATCCACAACTGTTTTAACCTAAATATTTTACTCCCACACAAAACATCCACCTAATTAAAATACACACACTACAAGTCAATAAGAAATTGACACTAATATCACGTTCACACACACGCGTACACAAATTCTCAACCAAATCTAGTAAAGACCAACGAAAAATTTATCGAGGTACATTTAACTTGATAAGGTCAATCAGGGGACAAAACGCGTTGGTAAATAAAACTTTTTCGTATTCTTTATTCACGTTGTCTTTTTACATATATATCTTATTTCTATCTGATTTTGTACACTCCGTTACTCACACACGTATAAGTATGTGTGTGTATTTGTGTAAACTTATTTACAAATAAATATTGAAATGCATTCAAAGCTATAACAAAGATATATTAAAACTTTGCATGAAAGACCGAGTTCGGAAAGGGAA
The DNA here is from genome assembly GCA_037127315.1 of Ascarosepion bandense. NCBI lineage: Eukaryota > Metazoa > Mollusca > Cephalopoda > Sepiida > Sepiidae > Ascarosepion > Ascarosepion bandense. The sequence continues at coordinate 113,343 of JBBBDQ010001383.1, read as the reverse complement.
TTTTTCATAGGCGAAGGAGACGTATGAATATACATAATGGGATTAATTTGCCATGAAAAGGGCAAAGAGAAAACAGCGAGAGGGAGAGAAATAGACAGGCTGGAAAGAGGGGGCCGTTTATAGGTTATTTATGAAGGAAAAGAAAATGGCGCGCGTGTAAAGTTATTAACAAAACTAAAGAAGGCTTTGATTAGACGCTGCTCTTCCCTTCCTTCCGATACAGTCTGAATAAACAGATAAAGCGAATAATACGAGGTACAAGAGATGTAAAGGGCGCATTGTATTGTCAGAAAATCTTTACCGGGATGCCTTGCCGAAATTACATTTTTTTTTCTGGACAATGGTGCTTAACTAGGTCAACTGGAAAAAATAACTGTCCCAACGCTATCTATCTATCTATCTATTATCTATCTATCTATCGTTTCCCGATTATCTATCTATCTATCTATCTATCTATCTATCTATCTATCTATCTATCTATCGTTTCCTCATTATCTATCTATCTATCTATCTATCTATCTATCTATCTATCGTTTCCCGTTCGATTATCTATCTATCTATCTATCTATCTATCTATCTATCTATCTATCTATCTATCTATCTATCTATCGTTTCCTCATTATCTATCTATCTATCTATCGTTTCCCGATTATCTATCTATCTATCTATCGTTTCCCGATTATCTATCTATCTATCTATCTATCTATCTATCGTTTCCTCATTATCTATCTATCTATCTATCTATCTATCTATCTATCTATCTTTATCTTATCATATCTATCTATCTATCTATCTATCTATCTATCTATCTATCGTTTCCTCTTCATATCTATCTATCTATCTATCTATCTATCTATCTATCGTTCCCTCATTATCTATCTATCTATCTATCTATCTATCTATCTATCTATTATCTATCTATCTATCTATCGTTTCCTCATTATCTATCTATCTATCTATCTATCTATCTATCTATCTATCGTTCCCTCATTATCTATCTATCTATCTGTCTATCTATCTATCTATCTATCTATCTATCGTTTCCTCATTATCTATCTATCTATCTATCTATCTATCTATCTATCTATCTATCTATCGTTCCCTCATTATCTATCTATCTATCTATCTATCTATCTATCTATCATCGTTCCCTCATTATCTATCTATCTATCTATCTATCTATCTATCTATCTTTTCCTTTTCATTATCTATCTATCTATCTATCTCTCTATCTATCTATCTATCTATCTATCTATCTATCTATCTATCGTTCCCTCATTATCTATCTATCTATCTATCTATCTATCTATCTATCTATCTATCTATCTAACTAAGTTTAACGTATGTATAAAACAAAAATATCTAAATAGTGAAATAAAAAATGCATTGTCTGTTAGCCAATCAAATTTAATCAAACTTGTCTCTCACTTTCTTTTAATTTGCGCGTTTTGTCTGTTTTGACTTACTCAGACTAAATTATGTTATGTTGGTGCGGCTGCACATGCAAACGAATGAGGGTTGCTGGGTATTTTAATTTAAAGTTTTATTTAATATATAATTTAGCCAATGTAATCGTCTGATAAGAGACCTGCCAGGTACAGACTTCCTAGGAACAACAAAAATTAAGAGGCGGTTCCACGCTAGTCAAAGTCTTCTGATCCCCCGATCAAAGCCCTTGCTGCCATATTAATTTTATCGTCATACCCTGCAAGAACTCGAATTTACGAGTTACCTATTTTTCCTATAGTAATTTTGTCCTTTTTATTTAAAAAAAAAAATTCCTGTTAAATTCCTTGTTCGTTTTCTGCCTGGTCATTATCTAGTTGACCCCACCACCCCCTCAGCCAAAAGATTAAATAATTCTTTTTCTGGCGTTGAAAACGTGCGTTTGGGTTTAGGGTAAGCTTTGTAATATTCTTAAAAGTAATACTTTTGCTTTGATTTTATTTTGTTTTATTATTTGTGGCTAATTTTAAATAGTTTCATGGTTGTTTGTTGTGTTCTTTATATTTTTACAAAGAAATTTCTTTGACCGGACTTTAGCTAAGTTAAAACTTAGTTACCCCACCACCGCTACCATTTTTTTCTTTCTCTTTCTTCTTCTTCAATTGGAGTAGATAGACTGAACTATCGCCCGGTTTACACTTCACCCACATCTATTGAGCAATTTAAGAGGCTCATCACTTGTTCCCTGTTTAGGATGTGGCTTCCGGTTATCTCTTTTCCAAACTTCTCAATCTTACGTAGCCCCCGGTACATCAGTGGTGTTACCGCCTTGCTCGGGGTGATATGATTAAGAAAAAAAAAAGTTGGGATTATTACAGGTGCTACCACCCCGCGTAGGGATAAACCTGGGAACAACATCAGTTACTCCAAGCTACTCACAATCTTCTAGTCAGAGAATTTGCTGGCGGATGCAGTTTTATGTCAGCAGAGAAAGAGAGAGAGAGAGAGAGAGAGAGGGGAGGGAGAGAATTGTGATAGATAGATAGATAGATAGATAGATAGATAGATAGATAGCAATGAAAAGCAATGAAAAGATGATAGATAGATAGATAGATAGATAGATAGATAGATAGATAGATAGATAGATAGATAGATGATGCAGATTGTGATAGATAGTGATAGATAGATAGATAGATAGATAGATAGATAGATAGATAGCAAACGAGCAGATTGTGATAGATAGATATAGATAGAAAATGTAGATTGTGATAGATAGATAGATAGATAGATAGATAGATAGATAGATAGATAGATAGATAGATAGATAGATAGATAGATAGATAGATGAGCAGATTGTGATAGATAGATAGATAGATAGATAGATAGATAGATAGATAGATAGATAGATAGATAGATAGATTGGATAGTTGGATTCCTTGCATTCACTTACGCACAAATACCTTTGGTAAAGGTATTAATTCGTCTTTTCCCTGAAGTTATTTGTTAAATAACTGGAGTAATTGGGTTCTATAGCGTTGGTCGGCAACCATATCATCGCAGAAAGTAATGACCACCTACTGCGGGATAATCATCTGCCCAACCAGTCATGTCTCTTTCGAGACATGATCGCCCAAAGCGTGTATCACCTATGGCACTAAACTGAATGACTGAATATAATAGTTGGAAACATAATTAAAACTTCTACTGGGCATAAAATGAGGGATCTATTTTCTATAGGTATGAAGTAATAAACTGATCCCCCACTAATTTTACTTAATATAATAATGCAATATAATCTATTTCTTCTCCCTGTAGCTGTGAGTTAATTGACAGGACAGATTTTGTTCTATAGCCTTGGTCGGCAACCAGTCCACCGCAGAAAGCAATGGCAACCTAGTGCGGGTTAATCTTCTGCCCAGCCAGTCATGTCTCTTTCGAGACATGATCGTCCAAAACGTTTATTACGTATGGCCCTAAACTGATTGACTGAATATAATAGTTGGAAACATAATTAAAACTTCTACTGGGCATAAAATGGTGGATCGATTTTCTATAGGTATGCTGTAATAAACTGATCCCCCACTAATTTTATTTAATATAATTTATAAATATATTTCGGTCGTTGTACGCTCCGGCTTTCTTCAGTAATTGTAATAAAATGTTCTGTTCGAAATTTCTAGCACCTGAAGAAGGTCGGGCCGTACAACGGCCGAAACGTCGTACAAATGACCATAAAGATTAGAGCAATAGTCAGAAGAATGTAAATACTGTAAATACTACCTCATCTCAGAAATATAGACAAATGCAAAACTTTAATTGTTCAACTTTTTTTTCAATAAACCCATTGAATTCTGTTGCCATATCTGGTTAGGTACTCCTGTTTTTCATGATTTAAATATTAATCATTATTATTATCATTATTATTATTATTATTATTATTATTAGTAGTAGTAGTAGTAGTAGTATTAATGTAATATAATCTATCTCTTTTCCCTCTAGCTCTGAGTTAAATGGCAGGACAGATTGTGTTCTATAGCCTTGGCTGGCAACCAGTCTACAGCAGAAAGCAATGGCAACCTACTGCGGGATAATCTTCTACCCAGTCAGTCATGTCTTTCTCGAGACATGATCGCCCAAAGCGTGTATCACGTATGGTACTTAACTGACTGTAGAAAGGAACATCTTGCGATAGGCATTGATGATCCTCAACTTTGTATGTCTTTTGAGCGAGCCATATCTGAAAATGCCCTTAGTCAATGCGTTTACGTCTGTTTCTCTGCTTTTCTCTTTCAAGCCCGAATACACGTCCGTAGGTCTCGTCGGTCGCAAAAGAAATAAAAATGGCACCCAACACTACGGATATTTCTTTACTTGTCTTTATACGTTTTTTTTTTTCGATTTGATTTGTGAGGTTACGTTACGCTCTAAATTTTTTGAAGCGGATGTCAAACGTCAGAGTGACAGAAACATTAAAAAATTTCCAGATCTATTCTACTCCATATCAAATATAGTTGAAAGACCACCCCGCTTGCAAAAGAAGTATATCCAAAAAAGTAATGAAAGTGACAAAGAAATGTTTGGCAAAAAATTAGATGTAAGAAAATTTAAAAGAAAAAGCAGAAGAGAATGATGATTTGAGGGAAAGGATAAAAAGGAAAGAGAATGAGATGTAAGATAGAAAGAGACAAGGATATGAATGAAAGCAAGAAAAAAAGAAAGAAAAAAGAAATAAAAGAAAGAAGGAATGAGGAACCAAAGAAAGAAAGAAAAATATAAATTAAAGGAAAAGGGGAAAAAAAGTAATGAAGAAAACCACAGATTAAAAAAAAAAAAGAATGGGAAAAAAGAAAGAAAAATAAATCAATAAACAAAATAAGGAGAAATTAAAGAATGAAAGGGAAAAAATAAAAAAATAAAAGAAGCCCAGAGGAAGATAAACGAAGATTAAAGAAAGAAAGAAAAATGAAAACTGAAGGAAATTAAGGTAATAAATAAAGAAATTAGAGAAAGAAAGCGTAATAAAAGAATGAATTTAAGAAAAGAAAAAAGAATAATATAAAGAAAAAAATAAAAGAAAGTAAGAACAAAGGAAACCAAAAAAAAAAGAAAGAAACCAGCAAACAAACTGTTATGGTGCCCTATGTACATTGGAATGAACTCTTCCTCCTTCATAAATATTAACCTGCAAGGCTTCCTAAAGGAGGTAGTCTAGAAACCGTGTAACTTGACAGTTTGGACGGACACTTCTATCTGCTCACTAATAACACTCTTATTTTGTATACATGTTCTGTTATTCCAATACACTGGTTCAATCTACCTTCTTGTTTTTCGTGTTTTTTCTTTAAACTTCCTTGTTCCTCATTTGCTTCACTTACTCACCAAATACTCTCGACAAAGTTATTAATTCATCTCTTCTCCCTCCAGCTATGGGTTGGATATCAAAATATATTGGATTCTTGTTACGGTGCCACAGGTTCATTGGAATGAACTCTTCCTCCTTCATAAATACTAACCTGCGAGGCTTCCTAGAAAAGTCAGTCGAGACGCAGTATAACTTGACAGTTCGGGCGGACATTTCTATCTACTGATTAATAACACTCTTATTTTGTATGTATGTTCTGTTATTCCAGGACACTGTTTCTATCTACCTTATTCTTTTCGCGTTTTTCTTCCTGGCCCTAAAAAGCCACAACACAAATAAACAAAAGAAAAAGAAATCCTAAGAACGAAATCTCAAGAAAAGATTTAGAAAATGGTGGATTCGGAGTAACAAATTAAATCGGAGAAGTAGTTAGTTGTCCGGAAAGCTTTTAAGGGAAATTAAATTTCATGCCGATTTTTAATAAAAATTAAAACAAAAACAAAATTATCTGTTTCACTGAATATAAACCTTTTTGCTCCACAACGTTTCTTTATTTTTCCTTCAATGTAAAGATTCCGTCTTTCCAGAATGTTCATGTTGGCGGTTATTCGTCTAATCACCCATTAAGGTGATTTTTATGTCATCCAAAGCAACAACATTTTTACCATTAAGATTATCTTGTAAAAGACTTGCGTTAATTATTAAGACTAATAAATAATTAAATCATTATTATCTTGCTGTTATAATCTGTTATATTTATGTTTTTTTTTTCAATTGGAGTAGATAGACTAAACTATCGCCCGGTTCACACTCCACCCACATCTATTGAACAGGTGAAGAAGCTCATCCCTTGTTTCCTGTTTAGGATGCAGGTTTCCGGTTTTCTCTTTTCCAATCTTTTCACTCTTTTCCTTTTTTTATTATTTTTTTTTTCAATTGGAGTAGATAGACTAAACTATCGCCCGGTTCACACTCCACCCACATCTATTGAATAGGTGAAGAGGCTCATCCCTTGTTTCCTGTTTAGGATGCGGTTTCCGGTTTTCTCTTTTCCAATCTTTTCTTTTCCTCTTTTCCTTTTTTATTTTTTATTTTTTTATTTATTTTTTTTTTTCAATTGGAGTAGATAGACTAAACTATCGCCCGGTTCACACTCCACCCACATCTATTGAACAGGTGAAGAGGCTCATCCCTTGTTTCCTGTTTAGGATCTGGTTTCCGGCTTTCTCTTTTCCATTCTTTTTACCCTTACGTAGCCCCCTGCGCATCAGTGGCGTTACCGCCTTGCTTGGGGTGATATGATTAAAAAAAAAATGTATATATCTATCTACACCATGTTAAATTTTATGATGCATCATATTGCATCGGGTTTGCCCGGAGAGTTCAAACCAACTTTTAAGGGAAATTAAAACAGAAAACAAAACTGTCATTAAATATTTATTTGACTAAATATTAACCATTCTGTTGCACAATATTTCTCTAGTTTTCTTTCAACTTAAAGATTGTACAAGGGTAATTCAATAAATAAGGTGAATTTTTTGGTATAAGGACTTTTAATACAGATAGAAGCTTACTTTTTATAAATTTTTTTCCTTGACTTCTTTTTCAAAGGGATTTAATTTTTTTTGCAGATTGAAAAAAACTTTGAGAGTTTTAGAGATTAACAAAGATGGCCGACCAAGAAGCATGCTCCAGGATTGAAGAGAGGTCAGTTATCAAGTTTTTGGTTGCTGAAGAGTGCAAACCAGTTGAAATTCAAAGGAGAATGCCAAGTGTGTATGGTGCCACATGTTTCAAATAAAAAAATTGCCTACAAGTGGGCTAAATTGTTTAAAGAAGTTTGAAAGTGACGATGAAGTCAAAAGTGCTGTGAGCGATTGGCTGAGACATCAGTCCAAAGATTTTTCCGCTGAGGGAATACGGAAGCTTGTGCACAGATGGGAAAAGTGTGTGACACTGCTGGGAGACTACGTTGAAATAAAAAAAAAGTAAGCTTCTATTTGTATTAGAAAAATTCACTTTAGAAAAATTTACCTTATTTACTGAATGACCCTTGTATCTTCCCAGAATTTCAGTGGTTTACCAATAGATATATCTAGAAATACAAATACTAGAAAGACCTTGGCCATGTATAGTCAAACTGGAAACCGACAGTCACCAGGAAGTACGGATTCCTCTATCACACAGTCTATGACTCTGAAACGCTCTATTTGAGATCACTTCCCCAGTAAATATAGCACATTTTAAGCAATAATTAACAGTTTGAAACAAATTTGTCTTTGTTGTATCAATACAAAAAAAATACAGTTTTTTATCACTTAAACATTATTTTTAGTGAACACTCGTATTTGAGGAAACGCTCGGTTTATTCATTAAACAATATAACCATTTATTTTTATCTATTGGCCTGAATGTTAGGGAAATTTCATTCAAATAAAAAGATGTGCTGGATGGGCAGAATTCTAACCTGAGCTACAAAGAATCATTAAGCAAAAAACTAAAGGAGAATCTGTAATGTGATAGGTCCCGATTTGACAGCTCGACTCCAGCCACTTTCTCACCGGCAGGGCGTGGCTTCTCTCTGTCTCGTCTACAAATATTTTCATGGCTTCTGCTCCGACGAATTTAAGTCACTGGTCCCCCCGCCACAAGAATTTACCCGCGCAACCAGACTGGCAACAAGGTCCCATCCATTTACAGTTAGATCAACCAAATGCTGCCGACCATTCTGCTCCATCAGTTTCTTTTCTCGCAATTCCCGCTTTTGGAACGCCCTTCCGTATACTTGCTTTTCTGACAGCTACAACCTCCAGGAATTTAAATGCAATGTCAATTCCCATCTCTTATCCACTTGACTCCAGTCCTTTCTCTATCACCTTGCATATTTTGTTCCTTTTCTTTTCTCTCTACCTTCGCAACCAATGTTCCCATCCTTCTCTTGTCCTTTCTCTGACACACCGTGTAAATGGTTCGTTTTTCTCTATACTCTGCTCTTGCCTAAACGTTTGCTCCTATGTAGCCCCCTGCGCATCAGTAGCGGTACCGTCTTGATTGGAGAGAAACGATAAAAAAAGATCCCCGAAATGTTTCATATCTTTACCGTTTCGTATCCAAATGGAAACAAAGACAAATAAAATAACTGTTAGACGAATAAAAGTCTATTATATTAGGACCTTGAATAAGTTCGCGATAATCGTTCATGAAAAGTAATGTTTTATTTCGGTGATTTCTCGTCTAATCTCTCATTAAGGTGATTTTTTTATGTGACCCAAAGCAAAAACATTCTTACCATTAAGATTATTTTGTAAAGGACTTGCGTTAATTAAGAGTAGTATCATTAAATGTGCGTGGTGGTGCAGTGGATATCGACTCGGAACGAGAAATCGGGGAGCCGAGTTCGAATTCCAGTTGAATTCCTTGCATTCACTTACCCGCAAATATCCTTCGGAAAGATATTAATCCGTCTCTTCCCCCAGTTATGGATTAAATAACAGGACAGATTGAGTTCTATAGCCTTGGCAGCTCGACTCCAGCCACTTTCTCACTGGCAGAGTGTGGCTTCTCTCTGTCTCGTCTACAATTATTTTCATGGCTTCTGCTCCGACGAACTTAAGCCACTGGTGACCCCCCCCACAACCACCAGAATTTACCCGTGCAACCAGACTGGCAACAAGGCCCCACCCAACCAGTCTACTGCATAAAATAATGGCAACCTACTGCAGATAATACTCTGCCCAGTCATTCATGTCCCTTTTGAGACATGATCGCCCAAAGCGTATATCACGTATGGCACTAAACTGACTGGCTGATCATTAAATCATTATTATCTTACCCCTCCAAATTTTCACAATCTAAAATATTTTATGACTTTAAATAACCTGCGAATTGTCGATAAGTAGTGAAAAATTAATCAGTTTGAGTTATGTATGTTTCTATCTATACCATGTTAAATTTTATGATGCATAATATTGCATCGGGTTTCCTCGGAGAGTTCGTGCCAATATTTAACTGAAATTAAAACAGAAAACAAAACTGTCTCATTAAATATATGTTGTATATCGACAAACAACAAACACGCATATATATAAAAATATAAGTTATATTTTTATTAATGACGATGAACCGTGTAGCATAGGGGACAGAGAATTGAGAGAGCGCGCTTCTAATGGGTTGACGGGAGTGTCGTCGTATCTGTTGTGTCTCTCTTCACCGGCTGATCTCTGTCGCTCCTCTCTACTGCTACTCTACTGGTGAATCCGTGCGCCGAGGTTTTTTTATAATCTCCAGAACCGGGACTTTTTCTTCCGGTTTTGCCTCGCCCACGCACGCCCACGTAATTCTCAGAGACACCTGTTCTGTTTGCCTCTGTAGCCATTTCCGCTACTGCCGGAAATAAGGTCAAACAAACATCCGTTCCTTTCAACGACCGGAAACACCCTCGCTTGCATCAGCCTTCCTCGGGTGGGGTCAGATTGTTATATTACATATATATTCGACTAAATATTTTGTAAAGGACTTGCGTAATTGACAATGTTTCTTTAGTAAGAAACATGTCCGTGAAAGTATTGTCATATCGCTATCCACTGGGTTTTCCCACCTTTCCGAAGGCATTTGTATTTCACGTCGGAAAAACGACACGTCTTTTGAAGCTAATCACGAGTTGACCCATTTTTAGCATCTTGATTAGAATGAAAGTACTGCCCAACCAGGCCATGTGCTATCAATCGGAACAAGTGGTAATCGGTCGGAGCAATGTTCGCATACGGCGCATACGTATACGGCGAATGGGTTAAAACTTACTATTTATGTAAGTTCGTCGGAGCAGAAGCCATGAAAATAATTGTAGACGAGACAGAGAGAAAAGCCACACCCTGCCAGTGAGAAAGTGGCTGGAGTCGAACTGCCAAGGCTATAGAACTCAATCTGTCCTGTTATTTAACCCATAACTGGGGGAAGAGACGGATTAATACCTTTCCGAAGGATATTTGCGGGTAAGTGAATGCAAGGAATTCAACTGGAATTCGAACTCGGTTCCCCGATTTCTCGTTCCGAGTCGATATCCACTGCACCACCACGCACATTTAATGATACTACTCTTAATTAACGCAAGTCCTTTATATAATAATCCTAATGGTAAGAATGTTTTTGCTTTGGGTCACATAAAAAAATCACCTTAATGAGAGATTAGACGAGAAATTACCGAAATTCGCATACGGCGAATGGGTTAAAACTTACTATTTATGCATGTTGAAGTAGGTTTTCCTCCATTTTGCATCATGAGACCTAGCGTTGTCATGTCGCAAAATCACTTTGTCGTGTCACTGCCCATATAGCGGACGTTATTTTATTTCTTCAATGATCGTCTCAAATGCATCAGTTGTTGTCGATTGTGATCTTCCGTAATCGTTTGGATCGGTTTGAGCAGCTCAAAATAAACTACATTCAGTTGATCCCACCAAATGTTTTTTATGGTCAACATCAAAATCATTATTTTTGAAGTGTCTCAAACAATCTCTGCATGTTGTTTTTTGACAGAGATTGATCGTTGTATATCTGAACAAGGACTCTGCGCGCTTCAGTTGCATATTACTTTTAAATAAAGTAGTGCAGTTAAATTCACCACAAATACAGTTACTTTGGCACGAAATCGGACATGTTTAATACTAAGAAAAACAAATATGTATTACATTTCAGCAAAATGGCATGCATCGAATTTCAAGCTTGCTTATAGTACTTCCAGATGCCTTACCATATGAAACTACATGCACGCAGTTCTGGGAACATTGACTGTTAGAAAATAGCGAGAACTTATTCAAAGTCTTAGCACATATATATATATGTATGAGCCTTGTCCTGACGATCCGGCGAGTGAAACCGCGGTCGGCTTTGGCTCACTTTTAGATTTAGTTCGTATCATTGCTCTACTTTCGTACTTTCTTTACTGTTAAGGTTTTCGTCTTAGTTTTTTTTTTCTTTCGAACACAGCTTTTGCTTTGTTTGTTTCTTTTTTTTTTTTTTGATTCCCCTCTTCCCATTTGGTATTACCTTTTGGGATTGACGAATAAATTTACCGTTTTGTTAACTGTAGGACTTAATGATTTTAGTCATTATTAGTGATACTGTTTTCTTGGTACGTTTTACATTAATAATAATAATTATATATATATATATATATATATATATATATATATATATTATTATTATTATTATTATTATTATTATTATATATAAACTCGAAAGATTTTTATATATTTTACAATTTCATGGGTAATACGTATTTCGTAGCAAACCTGCTCGTCAGACCCAAATGATAAAACAGTTAATATTCAAAATAAATCCAGAAAAAAAATATACATACAGTCACGTGCTCATATCGAGAATAGATATTGGTCACGGTAATCTACAAAAACATTTCCTCGCTAAATTCAAAAAAGCCTAAAGAGAGAATGAAAAGGAAAAATATACAAAATATAAAAATACGCATTATCCATGAAAATACGCATTATCCATGAAAATACGCATTATCCATGAAAATACGCATTATCCATGAAATTGTATAATATCTAAAAAAAATTTATAGATTATATACTTCTGTTAAATAAAATAAATATATTTAACATTGAGTTCTTTTGACTTCCTCTCTTTCGGAATTTACCTGACTTATATACCAAGTATTCTACGTTTTATATATATGCGTGACTCTTCAGAAATGAATTGAGTTCTCTCGGTGACTGGCGTCTGTATACACTACTTACATACAAGACGTTAAAATTTCCCTTCTCTGACCCCATGCGCCGATGGCTTAGGGAGTAGAGACACCGACTGACACCAAATCGGTCGAATATTCGATCCCGGCCAGAAGCAAGTGGATATGTCTAGCCGCACTGATGAGCTGTGATACAGCGAAACAGGCTTGTATGTGGATGACTAATATATATATATATATATATATATATATTGTGTCAGTATTAATATTGTGATTTTCTTTACTCTTTCAACGATAATGCTATTAAGCTTAAACGATATGAAAAAAATGACAAAAAATAAATCGACAAAACTTGTCTATATTATTTAATAAAACATGCATCAATGAAAAAATGCTGCCTAAATTCACACAATATATATATATATATATATATATATATATATATATATATATATATGTATGTATTACGATTGAAAGTTAGAGTATGGAGACCTGGTCTCGGAAAATTGGAAGCATTTTACCGAATGGAAATTCGAAACTATAAAGATATATTTGATGAAGACATTTCTTAAGTTAAAAATTATATTTAAATTTTCTACTGATTTAAGTTTTTATGTTTCTAAGTTGATTATAAATAATTAAAAGAAATGGTATTGCACTTTTTGAAAACAGTTCAAGTCAATTACCTGACTTAAATACTACCAAAATTGTATGAATAAAGATATATATATATATATATACATATATATATATATATATATATATATATATATATATATATATATATGATACTTGAAACTTTTACCCGAAGCTGTATATACTAATTATAAGGGGAAGCACACCTACTACTCAGATAATGGAATTTCCTTGTTATATGAAAAAGAGTTAATAGGAAGTTAAATCGAGAAGTTATTAAGAGTTCTTAGAAGTTCTTAGGAGTTCTTTAGAGTTCTATTGGAGTTCAGTAGAACTATTAGTTAGTTCCAGTTTGGACATAGTTGGACTAAGGCAGTTAATATTAGTCGGCAGTTAGCCGAATACTAAGGAGTCAGCTTTCAGTGGAAGATTACCAAGTTCCGAACATTTTGGGTACGTTAAGTCGATTAGCAACCGACATAGCACGATTATAACCTTCAGATGCGAAACTACTCCACCACACTAATAAACTGAAGTCTTTCTCTTCCCCCCCTCTCCCTCTCCGTTAGAGCGTATCGGTGCGTGTGACCTACTGCCATATCACGTTGAAAGATCCGTTCCAGTACGGACATCGAAATCTAGATGGGTCACCACTTGGAAATACAAGGTGCTGTAAGCTTGAACGTGATCGTGGTTTAATGTATAATAGCTCGGAATTGTTAATCAGAGAGACGAGTTCCAGTTCTGGTTGGGTTCGTTGTATTTACTTACGCGCAAATACTGTTGAGAAAGGAAGTAATCCACCTCCTTTTCACCAGCAAAGATTGAGTCACTAAAACATTATCTAAAAAAAGAAAAAGAAGCAATCTAGGGATCTAACATTAATTCTTTGGTTTAAATATCCTTCAAAGCGTCGAGAAGCCATAATTTTTTCTATCTTCCAATCTTTTTACTCTTTTCTTTCTTTCTTTTTTTTTTTCAATTGGAGTAGATAGACTAAACTATCGCCCGGTTCACACTCCACCCACGTCTATTGAACAGGTGAAGAGGCTCATCCCTTGTTCCCTGTTTAGGATGTGGTTTCTGGCTTTCTCTTTTCCAATCATTTTACTCTTACGTAGCCCCTGCGCATCAGTGGCGTTATCGCCTTGCTTGGGGTGATATGATTAAAAAGAAAAAAGAAAACTAATAAAAGAATGAGAAAAAATGTGTGGGCCCGTAGCCAGGTGGTTATTATATTTGCCATGAGTGCCAGGTTCGAATTTCACCATAGCCTTGTTATCGACACACGGAGGAAATTTCAGCGCGCGACACCTTCCGAAAGTGCCTGAAAAACATACAAGGATTGAAACTGCGTCAATAGAATCGTTGGTTGCCGACATTTGTGTTAGCAGGAAGTCACAAAACATCGTGACGGAGGACTTGAGCGTACTAGCCTTGTTGAAACTGTTGATCAAGTCAAATAATGCACTATATCCGGTAAAGTTGCAGTATAAATCACATATTGGCCCTGTTGGTGTTGAGTAAACGCAGATATGTCTGAATAGGCGCCTGCAATATGGATTGTCGAGCCATCTTGCAGATGATTGTGCTCAGGAACGAGTAGCTGGTATGGCAACTACTAAACCATATATAGAGATATATATATATATATATACTAGCAGTATAGCCCGGCTTTGCTCGGGAGTAATGAAAGCTTTAAAACTAATCCATGGTCGTGGAAGTTGACACGAAAAACGTAGGTTGTTGAAAGGTTGATCTCGAAGCCGTAGAACTTACTAAAATGAATGGATGTAAGTCAAATTTTGATTTCCGGTTTCGATGTCAAATAACCTTTCCGTCGCAAACTGGATTTTGAATGCTAAATAAGTCCTCTGAGTAAATGGTATCATAGCTGAGACTAAGAACTACAATTATACCTACTTAGAGCAAAAATAAAAGGGCTGAAAACCTGATTTTGGTCAGACCCGATAGGATATCGGGGTATCCATTTTCAATGTCGGAGTTAAATAAGTCATCCAAGGATAAACTAACCTAAGTAAGTCCATGAAAACTCCCATCGGAAGTAAAATTAGAGAAAATGAGCCATATTGATGGTTGAGTATAAGTTTTTGATCAGATTCGATAGAATATCGTGGGTATCGATTTCCGATATCGGGAAAAATAAGTCGTCTCAGAAGATCTACTAATTATTGAGGTTAAAAATTATAATTTTACCAAGTTAGAGCAAATTCTGCAGCAAGAACCACGATAAAAGGCTGAAATCCTTATCATGATAAAAAAAGATCGTATATCGAGGTATCGATTTTCGATAAAGGAGGGAAATCGGAAGAAATAATTAGCCCATGACCTGGCCGGAAGCCGAAAGAATGTTTGTGTGAAGATTGGTAAGAATCGAATAAAAATTGTGGATTTGTATAAAGGACATCCAGACAGACAGAGACAGACAGACACACACACACACACACACACACACACACACACACACACACATCTTATATATATATATACTATCAGTATAGCCCGGCGTTACTCGGGTATAATGAAAGCTTTAAAACTAATCTACGGCCCTGGAGCTCAGACTCAGCCTAAAGAATATTTGTGTGAAGTTTAGTGAGAATCAGATAAAAAATTGTGGATTTGTATAAAGGACATACTGATAGATAAACAGACAAAAACTTGCCTGTTATATATATATATATATTATCGATTTTCTGCACTATTTTAAGAACTGCAACCTTGAAACTTCTGAATATCGTTTCTTATGTTTTTGTCTATGAGTGTATCAAATTTGAGTAAAATCGGACCACTCCTTCTATAACCCGATTTTTTCGATTATCAATTTTCGATATTTATCGGGGGTACTTCGATACAAAACCTAGCTAAGAACACTGGCAGACGCTTATAGAACAACTGTGTAAATTTTCAAGAAAATCGGTTCAGCCGTTTCGGAGTCTATAAGTAACGGATACATACACACACAGACACACACACACACACAAAGTTCCATTTATAGATAAGTTTAGATTTTATATATATATATATATATATATATATATATATATATAAAGCCCTATTATCCGAAAGTCTACCTTTAATTTCTTTGAATTATCACCGCTTCTTTCATTCGTGGTATAATTTAGAAAGAAAAAGAGGATAGACAAAAAAAAAATTCTATTTGAAGTTTATTTCGCCAAGGCAATTTTAAAAAAAAATCTCTTAAAAATTAAATGTTGCAGGCCATATTAAAAAAAATAACGTATTCAATCATTTCTGGAGAGAGAAAGTTTCTCTTCGTGGAAGGATTTATCATGTATTCAATAATAATAATAATGAAATTAACCTATCAAGTCATAAGTTGCTTTAAAATATTAGCAGTTCTTGGTTTCCTTTGTTTAAGTTTTCTTAAAATATTAGCACTTTACTGGTTCATGGTAATCTTACGGGTGGGGATTTTCAATTTTAGATAACTCCTCTCAGAAAAAAAACAAAAAAAAAACGCTGTGCACCAATAGGTTAAATAGGTTCAACATGCTAGCTTAGCAGGAGTTTAATAATGACTTCCTAGGTTTAATTATTCCAGGGAGTGGTGTCATTTTTACTGGAATGACAGTTCCTCTAACGGCGGTGTCACGCTGCCTTCGCGCGATAACGGCTGAAAGCTTCCAAGCTGGAACCGCTTAGGTGGCATTATGGTATTACCAAAAGAGTCTCTTTTCGTTCCGCTAGAGCCTACAATAGCCGGCCTCTTCATCGCTAGGAGTGTCAACGCTTATTGGGGGGGGTGGGGGGTCAGTTCCTCCTCAGTCTATTCTTGTTTCGTACGCGGCGGCGTCCGCGAACGGTCATTTCCGATTTGACCTCAACAACATCCGATTTAAATTCTCAGGGAAATTTTCACTAGAAACAAAGAAGAGAGTACTTGATTGCTATGTGATGTCAGTTCTTCAATATGTCAATGAATGAAAGATGAAGGAAAAACTTGAAGCAGATGAAATGTGGTTCTACAGAAGGATGTTGCGGATGTGAGCAATGACGCGATGTTGGAAAGAATGGAAACAAAAAGAAAATTAATATTAAGTATCAGGAAGAGGGATGTGCGTTGTGGTGCATTGGATATCGGCTCGGAACGAGATATCGGGGAGCCGAGTTCGAATTCCAGCTGAATTCATTGCATTCACTTACGCGCAAATACCCTTTGGAAAGGTATTAATCCGTTTATTCTTTCCAGTTATGGGTTAAATAACAGGACAGATTGGGTTCTATAGACTCGGTCGGCAATCAGTCTACCGCAGAAAGTAATGGCAACCTACTGCGGGATAATCTTCTGCCCGGTCAGTCATGTTTCTTTCGAGACATGATCGCCGAAGCATGTATCACGTATGGCACTTGACTGACTGACTGATCAAGAAGAGACAGCTGAAGTTCCTGGGACATGCAATGAGGAAGGAGGGCTTGGAGAACCTGATACTAACAGGCAGATAGAGGGGAATAATAGACAGAGGAAAGCAGCGGATAACATATTTGAAGGACCTGATCGAGTGGTTAATAGAAGGAGGTCTGCGAGATGTAAAAGGAGAAAGCGTGTTAAGAGCCACCAGGGACAGGGAGACAGGGAAGGTCATGATCGCCTACGTCCTGAAATAATAAGTCACATTGAAGAAGAAGAAGATATTGTTACAAATCCTCCTTGTGGAGCGTGGGACGAGAGATCGCTCGTAGAACACTTGAATTCAGGATTAGTGGGGTCGTAATTAGTATTGTAGTCTACTGCGATCTATTGAGACTAAGCCCTCGGCTAACTTGTATTAAGTCAGGTCGGCCGTAGAGGTAATAAAATATATTGGAGAAAGTGACGGATGTCGAAATGCCAAGTCTGGACCGATTAGATTGCAGATCCTAATTTAGATTTTGTCGAGAACTTATTGATGAATATATACAATTGTTCACCCTCTAGGGCCATTCGTATCATATTTGATACAGTATTTCCCTATAAGGAAACATTTGGTATTTCCCTACAAGGAAACATTTGGTATTCATTGACTGAGCAGTCAGTACTGCTTTCATTTGAAATTTATAAAATATTTCTCTTAAAAAATTTTTCAGGAAAATATTTCTTTCAAGGCTTGTTTTCAGACTGTATCAAATATGATACGAATGGCCCTAGAGGGTTATATAGCAACAACAGTCCATGATGGTCACAAAGACAGGGATCAGTTTATGTATTGATTATAATAGAGAATCGATCGCCCGAATCTATATTATATAGCAACAACAGTCCATGATGGTCACAAAGACAGGGATCAGTTTATGTATTGATTATAATAGAGAATCGATCTCCAGAATCTATATTAACCCTCTAGGGCCATTCGTATCATATTTGATACAGTATTTCCCTATAAGGAAACATTTGGTATTTCCCTACAAGGAAACATTTGGTATTCATTGACTGAGCAGTCAGTACTGCTTTCATTTGAAATTTATAAAATAGTTCTCTTAAAAAATTTTTCAGGAAAATATTTCTTTCAAGGCTTGTTTTCATACTGTATCAAATATGATACGAATGGCCCTAGAGGGTTAAACAGTTATTAGTTAGAACCAAATTAAACCAGTAAACTGTTATCTTAAAAAGTGATCAATACACATCTAAACTTATATAATAAATGGAACTTTGTCTGTATGTGGGTGGGTGTGACTGTGTGTGTGTGTATGTGTGTGTGTGTGTGTGTGTGTCCCCGTTACCTATAGACTCCGAAACGGCTGAACCGATTTTCTTGAAAATTTACACACTTGTACTATAAGCGTCTGCGAGTTCTCTTAACTAGGTTTTCTGTCGAGGTACCCCCGATAAAAATCGAAAATCGATAATCGAAAAAATCGGGTTGTAGAAGGAGTGGTCCGGTTTTAATCAAATTTGATACACCCATACATCCATTCATTTTTCTTTCAGTCTGCGGTTTCGCTTTAACTGGAAACAACTATTGCTTTTTAGTCTTTCGTGCCAACATCCAAAGAGTCTGAGCTCCAGGGCCATGGATTAGTTTTAAAGCTTTCATTACACCCGAGCAACGCCAGGCTATACTGCTAGTTTAAATAAAGTTTCAACATGCGGAGCTTTTAAATATCAAAATTAGGAGATCAACCGATTACTCTACTATGGTTTCAAGATTTTGGTATAAAGCCTGACGATTTTTTTTTTAATCATATCACCCCAAGCAAGGCGGTAACGCCACTGATGTGCAGGGGGCTACATAAGAGTGAGAAGATTAGAAAAGAGAAAACCGGAAACCACATCCTAAACAGGAAACAAGGGATGAGCCTCTTCACCTGTTTCATATGTGCGGGTGGGGTGTGAACTGGGCGATATTTTAGTCTATCTACTCCAATTGAAAAAAAAGAAAAGAAAGTAAGATGAGAAAAAAGAGAAAAACCGGAAAGCGCATCCTAAACAGGAAACTAGGGATGAGCCTCTTCACCTGTTCAATAGATGTGGGTGGGGTAAAAGCTGAAACCATGGTAGCATATTTGGTCTTCTTCCTAAATTTTATATATATAGAAAAAGAGACTTGTACCCGCAGAAAAAAAACAAATGCATTTCAATAAATGTAACGTCATAATGTATATAAGACCTGAGGACCCTTTCGACCAACACATTATCAAAGGTGATCGTTGGCAGAATTTTAAATGATAGACGGAACACATAAATATGAATTGAAGAACGGAGGGGGACTCGCTTAAAAACAAAATTTTTATAAAAACTAATTAAAATGCAAGGATGGTGTAAACGTTTAGTTTCACAAGAGCAATAAAATGAAAAATGGGACTCACATACCCTCCAACATTCGTAAGGAGCAAATGAAGTGCTCCTTCTGTCTGCACAGGTTAGGCTGATGTATTTTTAAAGACACAGCCTCCAGAACGCACAGATGATATGCGGGGCGGACGCTGTGCAGAAAAAAAAACATGCATCCTCATATTAAGAGGCACAGTCAGTGTTTCTTAAAATCCGTCTTGGACTACTCGAACGTACATTTAAACGTAAACATTATTATTATGAACTCTCCCGTCGATTTCGACGTAGAGCGTCTAACAGAGTTAGACAACCACACAAATAATTGTTTAAAGTGGTGAAGGCTTGTGTAGCACCATCCACACTTTTTGGAACTGCTGATAACAAACAATCGGGGCAGACGTCTGCCACAGATCCCATGAACAACAGACCTCAGTTATTTAACCCATAGCTGGAGGGAAGTGACGGACTAATACCTTTCCCAAGGTATCTGCGTAAGTGAATGCAAAGTGTTCGACTGGAATTGGAACTCGGCTCACCGATTTCCCCCTCCGAGCCGATATCCACTGCACCACAACGCACATCCGTCAATAACGCTTACAGCACCTGGTATTCCCAAGTGGTCACCCATCTAAATACTGACCAGACTCAACGTTGACCAATGCAGGACCTTCTACGAAATGTATCAAGAGAATGCGAGCAGAAAGGACTGAGGATAAACTTAAAGAAAACTGAATGCGTGGTCATCAACTAAAATAAGAACCCAAAATACAATTACAGGTTAGAGAAACTAAAATAAAACAAGTAAAGAAATTCAAATACCTGGCAAGCGTTTTGACAGAGGATGAAAAGTGCGACATGGAGATCCAAGGACGCATTGCCATGGCCAAAGACGGATTTCGGAAGCTAACCAAAGTACTGAAAGACAGGAAAATCTCATTAGAAACAAAGAAAATAGTGTTGGATTGCTATGTGATATCTGTCCTTCTGTATGGAAGTGAATGTTGGACGATCTAATCAAGGATGTAGGAGAGGCTTGAGGCAGCAGAAATGTAGTTCTACAGAAGGATGCTGAGGATATCATGGACTGAATATGTGACTAACGACGAGGTGTTGAAGAGGATGTAAACGAGAAAAACTCAGCATCAGGAAGAGACAGCTGAGGTTCCTGGGACATGTAATGAGGAAAGAGAGCCCGAAAAATTTAATACTAACAGGCCGAATAGAAGAAAAGGGAGACAGTTGAAAGCAGGGCGAGACATATTTGATAGGCCTGAGAAAATGGATTGCAGAGAGGGGCTTGGGGGAGATGCCAAGACGAAAAGTATTGAGAGCGACAAAAGACAGAGACAAGTGAAAATCTATGATCGCCTATTTCCTAAAGGGACACGGCACATGAATAAAATGAATATATATATATACATAGGTAGGTAGATAGCACATTCTGTATTTCACCATTTAGTACAAACAATAGTGTAATGCAGGAAGCAATAGTTAGGCGGTGATTGAAAAGTTTAAAAAATTTAACTGTTATTAAACACCAAGCAGAGATTTATTACCGCTAGCCCTCACTATGGATTAGATAGATAACGCGCAGACATAGATAGATAGATAGATAGATAGATACATATATATATATATATATATATATATATATATATGAACATAGATAGATAGATAGATAGATATAAACACACATATATATATATCAACACAGATAGATAGATAGATAGATAGATAGATAGATAGATAGATAGATAGATGTGGCCAGAATATGAAAGATAGTTAAGTGGATAGATATACAAAGACAAGAATATATACATAGATATGAACAGACTGTAATATATATATATATATAGAGAGAGAGAGAGAGAGAGATAGAGAGAGAGAGAGAAACAGTGATCTATACAACCTAAATATTCTCATGCCTATAGACAGATGCACAGAGGAAGGAAGATATGTTTGCATGGAAAATTCACGTAAAAATATTTACGAGACGATGTTTTTTGGTCTGTGGATACAGTTTCCTCTTTGCTGTATCTCTCGTTAAATCAAGGAAGCTCAGACCCGACTAGGAACGGCGGTCTTGGCCTTTTCTTTGGGAAAATGTACACACACACACACACACACACACACACACACACACACACACACACACACACACACACACACACACACACCAGTAAATTTTTGTTTTAGTGTACGGATTCAAAGCGGTATGTTACTAGAAGTCAGTTAATTGGGTTGTTTCGTATATTTTATATGGAAAAAACAGATGACTTTTAAATATATACCTGTAAATATTTAAAGAGGATATAAACTGATATATGTATATTAACCGGTATCACCCGATACAAGGGCAGTAATGGCACCGAAAATCATGCTGTGGAAGAATTAAAACAGAATGCGAAGAGAATAATCAGAAGGACCGCAGGTAACGATTGGTTGAAAGTAATTTCGACCCTCTTGGTAATTTTCAATAAGCAATCTTAGTGGTGGCCAAGGTTCCTTTGTCTATATGGGTTATTGGGAGCGAGACCATACCAAACATTTGATTTTCTAAAAAAGTAATTAATATATATATATATATATTCTAAACATATACTGTTAAATATGAGACAATGAATGTCTATTATGTTTAATCATGAGCCATTCTAAACATCGTATTTGGGCTTATTTTCAGATGAAAATAAAGGCAAAAATTCTCCAACATTTGGATAATTTTTTATTAAGTTGGTTCTAAGCTTTATTAATAAAAAATTATCCAAATGTTGGAGAATTTTTGTCTTGATTTTCACCTGAAATTAAAACCAAGATACGATGTTTAGAACGGCCCATGATTAAACATAATAGTCATTCATTGTCTCTTATATTTAACAGTATATGTTTAGAAAATTATCTGCTGCCTCTATACACTATATATATATATATATATATATATATATATATATATATACACACATGATGCTAAGTAAAACGGTTTTTCAGTTTGACCAAGATAAATTACGTTTCAGCATTTACAAACAACAACTGGCAAATCCTCAAGATGCTCGCTTTTGGCGTCGAACTATAACCGTTGGTGAAAAACGAAGGAGTGTATTTGAGGAAATTTTAGGGAGTGTACGTGGCGTAATTTCTAGGGAGTGTTGCACTTTGACCTTGTCCCAGGTGGTCATGCTATGAACGCTAGCCTTTATTCTCTACAAGGACAGCAACGATATGATGAATTGAAATGTAATGTGTAATTGTGATAATGTTTAGCGCTAAAGTATGGTATATCATACGCTAAAAGTCTGCCCTCTTCTACCGATGTAGAATCGCCGACTGATATCAATTCGGTCTGGTTTCAATCCTGGCTAAATCAATCGGATATCTAACCGTACTGATGAGCTCTAACACAGCGAAACAGATATTTCTGCGGATGACTAATATATATATATAGTCATCCACAAACAGTTTTTTTTCGCTGTATCACAGCTCATCTGTAATCCAATTGCTTCTAGCGAGGATTGAAAGCTAACTAAATTGATATCAGTCGACGATTCTATCACTGTACTATAGGCGTTCTGTCGAAACAGGCAGACTTTTAGCATGTTATATACAATGTAACATACGCCAGTAGCTGAGAGTGTTCAAATTCATTACTAAATATATATATACTAAACAGTAATAGGTCAGATTTGAATTAAATTACATTAACTCGATACAATTATTAATTTTATCGATGATCAGCTTTCGAATTCCAGTTGAATTCCTTGCATTCACTTACGCACAAATACCCTTGGGAAAGATATTATTCCGTCTCTTCCTTCCAGTTATGGTTTAAATAAAAGGACAGATTGGTTCTATAGCCTTGTCTGGCAACCAGTCGACCGCAGAAAATAATGGCAACCTACTGCGGGATAATCTTCTGCCCAGACAGTCATGTCTCTTTTGAGACATGATCGCCCAATTGTGTATCACGTATGGCAAATAACTGACTGACGGAATATAATAGTTGGAATCATGATTTAGGCTTCTACTGGTCATATACTGGGGGATTGGTTTTCTATTGTCATGAAGTAATAAACCAATCCCCCTTTATTACTACGTTATAATATCATCCATCTCTTTTCTCTCTAGCTATGAGACAAATAACAGGACAGATTGGGTTCTATAGTCTTGGCTGGTAACCAGTGTACCGCAGAAAGCAATGGCAATCTACTGCGGGATAATCTTCTGCCCAGTCAGTCATGTCTCTTTCGAGACATGATCGCTCAAAGCGTGTATCACGTATGGCAGTTAACTGACTGTTCAAAAATACGCTCCTGAGGTCATCGATGCATTCATTTTAGCAAGGAAGTCCCAATTTAAATTTTGTGAATCATCTTGGTTCTCTTACTACATGCTCGGCTGTTATTTTCCACAGGAATTACTGTGGTCAGTAATTGTAACGGAATGACACGTCTAATTACAATAGACACCTCTTTGTCTTTGCTAGTTCTGAATACAAGCGTGTTCGAAATGATGCAAAGTTATTGTTTGCCGATAGGATTAAACAACTTATAGTGGTGCAGTGGATATCGACTGGGAACGACAAATCGGGGTGCCGAGTTCGAATTCTAGTTGAATTCCTTGCATTCACTTACGCACAAATACCCCTGAGAAAGGTATTAATCCGTCTCTTACATCCAGTTATGGGCTAAATAATAGGACAGATTGGGTTCTATAGCCTTGGCTAGCAACCAGTCGACCATAGAAAGCAATGGCAACCTACTGCGAGATAATCTTTTGCCCAGTCAGTCATGTCTCTTTTGAGACATGATCATCCAAAGCGTGTATCACATATGACACTTAACTGATATGATCTTACAAGTTTGCTGCTAGAGATTACTGGCGGCTCTGCAAGAATGTGCTGAACAACAGCTATATTCACGACGTTTTGGTCTTTGTACACTCTGGCCTTCTTCAGGTACATGGACAAAATTTAATATATACAGTTGAGTTAAATGGTGATAACGACATGGCTTTGCGGAAGTCACCTCGCACATAGAACGCGAATGATATACCCCAGTGATCGAAATAAGGATTTCGGTTCGAAATTCCTAGCATCTGAAGACGGCCGGAGCGTAAAATTATCGAAACGTCGTAAATATGACAAAAAAGATGAGGACAACAATCCGAACAATGTAAATGATGTAAAATTCAACAATATTGGTGCTAAATATTATCACACTTCAACACTATATATATATATATATATATATATATATATATATATGTGTGTGTGTGTGTGTGTGTGTGTGTGTGTGTGTGTGTGTGTGAATGGGCAGCACTAAGAATATGCAGCCCCCAATATTTAACAAAATAAGAAAAATACATAGAAAGCACATTTAGAAATTTACATTACCCATATCATTTCATTCAAAATGCAAAAAGAAAGGCACATAATATATACAACCACAACAAAAGAAACACTGTTAACAATAATAATCTAAACAATAACAAATACATCATACTACCAACCAACTCCATTACATCCAATATCCAAAACAATCTATCACATATAAAAAACACACACATAGTAACAACTACTTCAAAAACTATTATGGACATTGGGAGATCTAAAAATAACCGAAATCAAAATGACGAACAAGCAGGTGTATACCGAATAAATTGCCGGGATTGTTCGTCCATCTACATCGGAGAAACAAGTAGAAATCTAAAAAAACGTATATATGAACACAAAAGAGACATCACTAATAATAATCTAACCAATGCATTAGTGATTCATAGAAATAAATTCAACCACAATTTCGATTTCAAAAATGCCACACTAATAAAAAGAGTGGACAATTTATTCAGAAGGAAGATTCTCGAGAGCGCCGCTATACAATCCTACCAAAACATCAATTTGCGGCCCGGAAACTATATTGAAACAAACTAAAATGCATGGTGGAAATTTCAAAGAAAACGGTGATTTCCTTTTTTCATTCTAATATATATATATATATATATATATATATATATATATATATATATATATATATATTGTGTATTTAGGCAGCCAACTTTTTTAAACATGTCAAATTAAATAAATTGTAAACATTATGTCTGTTTATTTTTAATAAAATCTGTTTATACTCACGGATAATCTTTCGCGTAATACAATTGAAATATGTCAGAAATGAGCTGTACCATTGACAGATGTTATTATCATTCACTGCTTAAAGTACCCAAGTATCTTCAAACTATTCCCGAGATCATCTTCAGGGGTGTGAGTTATGGTAACAAAAAATAACTGCAAAACTGTGTTGTTAAAAATTACTGTACATTTTTTCTGCTTCAAATGTAACGGTTGACAAATTGCTAGCGTTCATTTGAACGTGAAAATAATCGAAAATGGATTTTTTTTATATGTTGCAATGTCATAGTCATGCATGTGTTAAAGTATGAAAAAAAACTGTTTTTTACAAACATTTTAGAACATTACTACAATAATCATAGCTGATTGACGTGTTTTAATGAATATTGCCTCGAGAATCTGTGGTTTGCTTTTGTTGTTTTCTTTGTGTAGGATAGTTGTGTTGTCGATCATTATTATTTTATATTGTGAATGTAGACAGGGATGTTGTTGTAGATGTCTAGAAATTGATGAATCGTCAGACAAATGTAATGTAAGACGTCTAGTTGATTTAAATCCAACATATATATTTGTTTTTTTTTGTCGGAGATACATTCTCCCAAGAGACATTTGAATTGACATATGTTGGTTTAACGTAACACATCAGTTGGTGAGGAGGAGTTATTACAAATAATTAAATTAGAAGTATTGTACCTTTTATAATATACAGTCTAACCTGTTGTATCTATGGTCGCATACGGGAGGTGGTCGCTCACTAAGGAATCGTGATCTATCCTCCCTACGATCGTATATTTCACTCTCCAGAATGTACATATTTTAGTATTTTATCCTGTCATCTGGTAATAAATAAATGAGAACATAAGGTCTAACTTTGAAAAAAATTACTCAGTATAATTATTATTTTTTTTTTTAATTAAAAACGTATTTACAACGGTTAACAACAGAAATAAAAAATATTGGTCCTTACGTATTATCGGGAGGACCTTTGATTTTTACTTTTTCTTTTTTTTCCCCGCTTATAACACCAAGGAACTGGAAAAATCAGGCTTTCATCACCTCAACGTCAACCACAAGTACAACTTTGTGGATTCGAACACCGGGGCTCATACGCAGACAGTGGAACGCCTATGGGGATCGACAAAGTGGCGAAACAAGAAGCACTGTGGCACTGCACGTCACCATTTGGAGTCGTATTTGGCCGAATTCATGTGGCGGAAGCATGTTGCCTGTACTGATGTCTTTGAGTCACTTTTGGAAGCAATTGCGACGTTCTGGCCTCCGGAATTACAAATGTAATGTTATTTTATTGTTTTAACCGTTTCAATAAATAATTTACTTTAATTTTTGAGTCGTTTTTTTAAAGGTCCTCCCGATAATACGTAAGGACCAAAATATTTATTCACACATTTTTAAAAAAATCAGTCATTGCAGTCTGTTTGGTGTTTTTTTTTTGTTTTTTTTTCTTGTAATGTGGCCACTTCGACTTTAAATGATCATTTCTTGGTCTTCATGAACCAAAGCTTTCAATTTTTTTAAAAATAGAGTGATAGTAAAAAAGAATCTGCGATGATATATATAGAAAAATAATCAAACATCAACAAAGAAAAAAATGACAACGATCAGGGTAGAGAGAGAGAGAGAAGAAGAGAGAGAGAGAGAGAGAGAGAGCGAAAGAAAGAGAGAGTAAAACGATTGAGAAAAAATAAAGATAATGAAAGAGATAAACATTGAAAATTTAAATTTCACATAGATGTGATTTTTTTCCCTACGCCTGAATTGATCCAAGATGGTACAGAAACCGATAAATCTCTTGAACTTGTCAAATGTAATAACTACATGTTAATTCAAGACAGCCGCCTTTTGACCACCGCCATTTCAATAAATGATAAAAATTTGACACTTCATACAATAACAAAACAACGACAAAGTGTTTCTGGCTTAGATTAAAGGAAAATGAAATAAATTACTAACTTAATAGGACTGTACTGCCAAAAGGAATTTTTGTCAAAGAGGTCGTTTGACCAGTGATTTTTATTATTTCATGCTGGTCGGTGGTCACGTTTTGGAAGAGGTCGCTCACCGGGGATTAATTAACATTAGCAAATCGTCCTTGCATAGAAAAAACGGGCGTTAATAGCAGGTGGTAGCTGACGAGGGGGGGGTCGCATACACTAGGTTCCACTGTATTATTAAATTTAATTTTTTGATTAGGATCAACCGGAGATATATTAGTACGAATGAGATTTTTATGATTATTTTCATCCTCTTTGTAGTTATCGTTCATCTAGATAAATAGTTGGATATGTTTGATATGTTACAGCTCATTTTTGACATTTTTCTATTATAATGCACGAAAGATTATCCATGAGTATGAACGGATTTTATTAAAAATAAACAGACACAATCAATTTATTTAATCATATATATATATATATATATATATGTGTGTGTGTGTGTGTGTGTGTGTGTGTGTGTGTGTGTGTGTGTGTGTGTGTGTGTGCAAACTTATCGTTATACTCGTTTCGAAAAACCTTCCGAGCACATACGCGGAAGGAAAAAATGGTGATAAAAAAGAACGAGCTAAGCACTCGAACATCAGTCAAAGTACGCAGCCCAAAGAAAAAAAACCCGAGACGAGTAACCTAAAACAAAAAGCCCTCAATAAGCAAGTAGAACCAAGTTTCCCTGAAGATCCAATTTGGTGAAACCTTGGTAGGTTCGTTGGCTCTCTAGGTTACTTATTTACTCTCTCTCTATCTCTCTCTCTCTCTCTCTCTCGCGCTCTCTATAAATATATATATATATATATATATATATATATATATATATAACGCCCCGTGGCAGAGTCGCCGACTGACGCCAATTCGGTCGGGTTTCGAGCCTCGGTTATGTAGCAATCGGAGTCTAACCGTACTGATGAGCTGCGAAACAGATCTGTCTGCGGATAACAATATATATATATATATAGACACACACACCTCTCCTGTCTGTTGAACTGGTGTTAGTGTTCATCTCTTGCTTCCTGCTTAGGATTGCATTTACAGTTTTTTCTAAAGTGTATTTCAATTTTAAACTTCTAAATTCTTCGACTTTGAAAATTTTATTTACTACTTATTTTTATTTTTTATTTGACTCAGTAGCAGTAGATCCGTTCATCTATCTTACTTGTACTCGTTGCAGCATTCACCCAGGATCGGTTGAGATTGTTCCGTCAAACGAACCTGCCGCATCCTTATATATAAACGCAATTTTTTCTCTGCAACGAACTATTAAAATTTTGTTGATCGACAATGCACTCCTCAGTTGATTTGATCCGGATTTAACAACGGTTTCTCCTGCAAAAGGGAATGCAAGTTTGAATGCAGTGGGGAGAGCCCATATATTTCTCGAATATTCAGGCCGGTAGACGAAAATTAAAAAACTTAAAACAGGTGAAATGTGGTTCTACAGAAGGATGCTGCAGATATAGTGAACCGAGCATGTGAGCAATGATGCGGTGTTGGAAAGAATGGAAACGAAAAGGAAATTGATATTGAGCATCAGGAAGAGACAGCTGAAGTTCCTGGGACAATGAGGAAGGAGGGCTTTGAGAACCTGATACTAACAGGCCAGATAGATGGAAAAAGAGACAGAGGAAAGCAGTGGATAACATATTTGAAGAGACTGAGTAGGTGGAAGGCAGGACGGAGGCTGCGAGATGTTACAGGAGAAAGCGTGCTAACATCCACCAGGGATAGGGATACGTGGAAAGCCATGATCGCCTACGTCCTGAAAGGAGAAGGTACAAAGAAGAAGAAGAAAAAGTAAAATACACACACACATAGATAGATAGATAGATAGATAGATAGATAGATATGAACACAGTAATATATATATATATATATATATATATATATATATATATATATACTAGCAGTATAGCCCGGCGTTGCTCGAGTGTAATGAAAACTTTAAAACCAATCCATGGTCCTGAAGCTCAGACTCTTTGGACGTTGGCACGAAAGACTAAAAAGCAATAGTTGTTTCCAGTTAAAGCGAAACCGTAGACTGAAAGAAAAATGAATGGATGTAAGTCAAATTTTGATTTCCTGGTATCGATATCAAATAAGTTTTTTTCGTCGTAAACTGAATTGTGAAGGCTAAATAAGTCCTCTGAGTAAACGGTATCATGGCTGAGACTAAGAACTACAATTATACCTACTTAGCGCCAAAAAATAAAATAAAAGGGCTGAAAAGAATACAGACATACAGGCAGATAAATAGACACACACACAAACATCTTGCCTTTTATATATATATATATATATATATATATATATATGTATATTATCGATTTTCTGCACTATTGTAAGAACTGCAACCTTGAAACTTCTGAATATCGTTTCTTATATCTTTGTCTATGAGTGTATCAAATTTGATTAAAATCGGACCACTCCTTCTATAACCCGATTTTTTCGATTATCGATTTCGAAATTTATCGGGGGTACCTCGATACAAAACCTAGCTAAGAACATTCGCAGACGCTTATAGTAGAAATGTGTAAATTTTCAAGAAAGTCGGTTCAGCCGTTTCAGATTCTACAGGTAACGGACACACACACACAGAGAGACACAGACACACACAAACACAGACGTAGTTCAATCTAGAAATAAGTTTAGAGATAGATAGATAGATAGATAGATAGATAGATAGATAGATAGATAGATAGATAGATATGAACACACGGAAATGAAATCGGAAGAAGAAAAGGAGACACAAAGCGAAATAAGGAGGAGGAGGAGGAGGAGGAGGAGGTGGAAGAAAAAGAAATAGAACGATAATAGAGGCACAAAAAAAGAAAAAGAAAAAGAAAATCTTAGAAAAAGAAGAAAGAAAAGAATTGTAAAACAACACCGAAAAAGAAAGTACCACCATTTACTGGAGGATATTTAATAAAGACAAGACGATTACGAAAGAAAAGCAAAAAAATAATAAATAAATAAATAATAATTATAATAATAATAGAAGAAGAGGAGGAGGAGGAGGAGTAGACGGAGTAAGGGCACAGAATTACGCGCGGATGGACTGGGTAAAGCTAAAGTAAATAGGTCATCCTGGCTGAGGTGTTAGTGTGTGTGTCCGCACTTACTGACCTTGTCTAAAAGAAATTGCGCCATAATTTGACAAATTATAAGTGTCAAAATTTACAAGGCAATATTCTCCCAATCTTAGAACACGTCTTTACAATGATGGTAACAATACAATGTTCACATTCCTTTGCTTACACGCCCAAACACACACAGAAAAAGAGAGAGAGAGACACACACGCGCGAACTCACGCACACCTGTGTACACAAACACACAGACAGAGGGATGAACACAAACTAATAAGTATGTGTATGTATGTATATATTTTCCAATTTGTATCAACCAATATATATATATGTAATGAATTATTTTGAACATTATTTTTACCGATACTCGTAGATATTCTGTTTTTAATTAAAAACAGTATTTTATATTTATATCTACCGGCCTGATTATTTCACGATAAATTTTTATGACGAAAATGTGCGCTATCCAGCAGGATTCGAACCTGCGACCCCTATGTAAATAGGGGAAGCTACCATTTGATCTGGTACTGTCTTAACCACTCGACCATGAATAGCCTCTTGATCAGACGAGGTTTTTATCATGCTTATATAACACAATTTTCGATTTATCGTAAACAAACCATATCTGCTCTGTAATGTATAAAAATTTATCGTGAAATAATCAGGCCGGTAGATATAAATATAAAATACTGTTTAATTAAAAACAGAATATGTACTTAAATACGAGTATCGGTAAAAATAATGTTCAAAATAATTCATTACAAATTGTCGGTTGCTTATAACCAAGTTTCGTTAAATTTCGTTAATTTCCGTAACATATATATATATATATATATATATATATATATATATATATATATATATAAGTACCTCCTTCCGTTATCGATACCTAATTTTTGAAGCGATTTATTTTAAATAAGAACGTTTTTTTTTAAACTTGCATTTTAGTTTTAATTGAAAGTTAAATAATTAAATTGATTACTTCTGGTAATCAAAATACTCTGGTGGATTTCAAACAGAAATTATTTTGATTGGTATATAAAAAGTTTTAAGTTTTAAAAAAATGTTCCATGTTTGGCCCTTTTTCAGCGATCGACACGTTTGCAAACAAATGTAAATCCTCGGTTTTACAAATCTTGTAAAAGAAAAATATATATCTTTGATACGTTATTTTTGAAAAATTAGCAAATTTAAAGTTAAATGAATCTGATTTACACAAGTATTAATTGTTTATAGTATAAAATTTAGAATAAAAGTATATCTTAATCACTGAGGTGCCAACTGAGAAAGGTGGAAACTGATTAATGACAGCTAGATGTTAAATAACAGCTAAGTATGGTTGACGAGAATTGATATAATTGTCTATTGTTTTCCTGTAAAGGAAATATACCGGGAACACGTGACCATTTAATATAACAAAGAAAATACCATACTTAAAAAACTTCCGATAAACAAAACAAATATTTACTAATTTACTAATCGAAAATTAAAAAGTTTAATACAAATCATCAAGACAAAAGATTTCACTTAGAAACTTAATAAGATAACCGTAACAACGCTTTGTTGAATTTTAAAAAAAAATTAAATTTTATAAATTATGATAATTAAAAAAGAAAACCTGAAAAAACAAACTACTAAAAATTTATTATTCATAATTATTTTTCTTCAGACGACAATGTCCTTTAATTCAATTGGGAGTTTATCAGATGTGAAAAAGTATTTTTACCAAGATTTTCAAAAAATTTTAATTAAAAAAATTAATTTATTTGTGAATACTTTCTAAAGTTTTCCTTAACCCTCTAGGGCCATTCGTATCATATTTGATACAGTATTTCCCTATAAGGAAACATTTGGTATTTCCCTATAAGGAAACATTTGGTATTCATTGACTGAGCAGTCAGTACTGCCTTCATTTGAAATTTATAAAATATTTCTCTTAAAAAATTTTTCAGGGAAATATTTCTTTCAAGGCTTGTTTTCATACTGTATCAAATATGATACGAATGGCCCTAGAGGGTTAAGGCTTCTACTGGGCATAAAGTGGGGGATCAGTTCTATATTGTTATGAAGTAATAAACAGATCCCCCACTAATTACTACTTAACCCTCTAGGGCCATTCGTATCATATTTGATACAGTATTTCCCTATAAGGAAACATTTGGTATTTCCCTATAAGGAAACATTTGGTATTCATTGACTGAGCAGTCAGTACTGCCTTCATTTGAAATTTATAAAATATTTCTCTTAAAAAATTTCTCAGGAAAATATTTCTTTCAAGGCTTGTTTTCATACTGTATCAAATATGATACGAATGGCCCTAGAGGGTTAAAATCCGCCAATTATTTGATTTTTGCAAGAATTTTTAAATTAATATTTTTTTTAACCGAAAAAAAAAATCTGACTTACGTAATATTAACTAATCCATTGTAAGCACTAGTAAAGATTTGGTTACTCGTTGACGAAAAAAAAAAAAAAAAAGAAAGCACAAAACCAGATTTTAACAAAATTTTGAACGTGTTAGAAAGGATTAAAACATTTATTTTAATAATCAAAAAATACTTTGATCTTTCCTTTTAATAATAACACAAACATTTTGATGGATAAACATCGTATTTAAGTTTCGGCCATTTTTTTCTTGATGGTATGCTGTTTTTTCACAGAATTAGTGGCGGTACCTATATATATATATCTAACCTAAACAGCCAACGAACCTACCAAGGCTTCACCTAATTGGGTCTTCTCTGAAGATCCAATTAGCTGAAACCTTGGTTCTTTCGTTGGCTCTCGAGATTAGATATTTAATTTGTTTGCTTTACTTGTGTAATATAACAATCTGGTCCCACCCGAGGAAGCTGATGCAAGCGGGGGCGTTTCCGGTCGTTGAAAGGAACGGATGTTTGTTTGACCTTATTTCCGGCAGTAGCGGAAATGGCTACAAGAGGCAAACAGAACAGGTGTCTCTGAGAATTATGTGGGCGTGCGTGGGCGAGGCAAAAAACCGGAAGAAAAAGTCCCGGTTTGGAGATTATAAAAAGACCTCGGCGCACGAATTCACCAGACAGACCAGACAGAGAGACGAGACAGACGAGAGTAGCAGTAGAGAGAGAGACACAACAGACGACACTCCCGTCAACCCCATTAGAAGCGCGCTCTCAATTCTCTGTCCCTGGGCTACACGGTTCATCGTCATTAATAAAAATAACCATATATTTATATATATATGTGTGATTATCTGTTTGTCGATATATAACACTTGTTTATTGTTTCAGGGTCTTTTTTGTTTCAGGTTACTCGTCTCGGTTTTTTTTCTTTGGGCTATGTACTTTGACTAATGTTCAAGTGCTTAGCTCGTTCTTTTTTTATTACCATTTTTTCCTTCCGCGAATGTACTCGGAGGGATTTTCGAAACGAGTATAGCGATAAGTTTACACACACACACACACACACATAAAATATA
This sequence comes from Ascarosepion bandense, assembly GCA_037127315.1. Lineage (NCBI taxonomy): Eukaryota > Metazoa > Mollusca > Cephalopoda > Sepiida > Sepiidae > Ascarosepion > Ascarosepion bandense. The sequence goes on along the minus strand of JBBBDQ010001383.1, from coordinate 79,229 downwards.
TACTGTTAAATATAAGAGACAATGAATGTCTATTATGTTTAATCATGAGCCATTCTAAACATCGTATTTTGGCTTTAATTTCAGTTGAAAATAAAGACAAAAATTCTCAAATATTTGGATAATTTTTTATTAAGTTGGTTCTAAGCTTTCGGCTCAACTTTGTTTACAACTGAAATTATAACCAAAATACGATGTTTATTACGGCTGATGATTAAACATAATAGACATTCATTGTCTCTTATATTTAACAGTATATGTTTAGAAAATTATCTGCTGCCTCTATACACTATATATATATATATATATATATACACACACATGATGTTAAGTAAAACGGTTTTTCAGTTTGACCAAGATAAATTACGTTTCAGCATTTACAAACAACAACTGGCAAATCCTCAAGATGCTCGCTTTTGGCGTCGAACTATAACCGTTGGTGAAAAACGAAGGAGTGTATTTGAGGAAATTTTAAGGAGTGTACGTGGCGGAATTTCTAGAGACTGTTGCACTTTGAGCTTGTCCCAGGTGGTCATGCTATGAACGCTAGCCTTTATTCTCAACAAGGACAGCAACTCTATGATGAATTGAAAGTCCGATACTCGGCATTGGTCAATGGGAGATGCTCATTCCTAAAACACGACAATGCTGCAGCAGACACTGCCAATGTCACCGATCGCATGAGCGGATGGAAATGCTGCCTCAACCTGCCTACAGTCTAATTCTCCCTCCATCCGACTGACATCTTTTCTCATGCGTGGGCTGAGGTCCACCAATGCCGATGAGGTTGATAACGAGTGTAGGAATGGCATAAATGTAAAGTTGAGCTTCTGACACAACAATGGCAAAAGACAATAGTATATGATGGGATAAATTTTGATAAATAGTCCCTTTTTGTCAGCTTCGAATACAATATAAAAAAATTGCAACAAGATCCCAAGTATGCTTGTACGCCGATGACACCACAGTTTACTTTCGCCTCGATCAAACATCGGGTGTGGGCGATAAAGCGAACCTCGCTGCCGAGCTTGAGAAGGAACTCCAATCTGTGGTGGACTGGGGTAAGAAATCGCTCGTAAATTTTAATGCTTCGAAAACGAAGCTGCTATCAATTAACCATCATAGACAATTGCTCCTACCTCCCATTAGCATGGAACAGACCTGCCTGCTTGAGAGTAAAACGGTACGCCTCACACTCTCAGCGGATCTCAAGTGGAATAACTATATCGAATCCATTGCTAAGTCCGCTCCTATGAAAGTCGGTTCTCTGCGCAGGGCCCGGAAGTTTTTCCCGCCTGAGTTCATCCTGCATATATATAAATCTACCATCCACCCGTGTATTGAATACTGTTGCCACATATGGTCAGGTGCCTCTGTTATTCTCCTCTGCGTCCTTGACAAAATACAAAGGAGAATCTGTAATGTGATCGATGCCGACTTGGCAGCCCAGTTGCAGTCACTCTCTCACCGGCGTGATGTGGCTTCCCTGTGCCTCTTCTATAAATACTTTCACGGCTTCTGCTCCGATGAACTTAGTTCACTGGTGCCCCCTAGGTATGAATTTGCAAGAGATACTAGATTAGCAACTAGTTCCCACCCTTTTACAATGAAACAGATCAAATGTAACCACACTTTCTACTCTAACAGCTTCTTTTCTCGCACTCCCCCTCCTGTGGAATTCCCAACCATATACTCGCTTCCCCGACAGCTGCAATCTCCAGGAATTTAAATGTAAGGTCAATAGACATCTATCACACTAACCCCTCAAACACTCTACCCATCTACCCAACCCCCATCCTCGGTATCTTCATCCGTCTACCACCCTCCTTCTTTATTTATAACTAACCCCTCTTTCTCAGCACTTTCCCCTGTGTAACCCCCTGCGCAGTAGTGGTAGTGGAATGCCTTGCTTGGGGTGAAACTCAATTAATCGCAAACGATTATTTTACCCCGGTTAGCGATTTGCGAAACAAATTTATTTATTTATAAATTCAAGTGACCTTCGGGAGATTGTATCTCCAACGGATGGATTAAATAATATGTATGTTCGTCACACCACAAACTCACTTTCGCGACGCTTGAGACTACATTTGAATGATAATTATAACATTTTTAGACATTTAAAACAACCTGCCTGGTGACATACATAATTCCGGAAAACCCTACTTGAAAACACAACTAAATTTAAACATGTAAACAATAAACAAAAACTAAAAATTCTTCAGCTATATACATAAAACAGTTAAAACCTAACCTGAACAAAATAAACTATGAAATCTCTCCAAATATTCTTGAATGCCTAAAATTGATAAAAAAAAAACATTGGTTTATTCCAATGGCTTCCCATACTTAATACTTCCCTTTTTCACTCTCGAGTGATCATGTGTGACGTCATGAGCTGAGCTGTTGTGAGATTTTCGCTCCCAGATCCCGTATGCACGAATTTATATATATATATATATATATATATATATATATATATATATATATATATATTATCAAGACGTCTTAAACTTCATTTTTCGAAAACAGTTTCTATTGAACAACATCTAGAAAAACATTCCTGTCCACATTCACAAAACAGGAAAATAGTTGTTGACAACACCAATATACTACAAATTTCTCTAGACCTTCTATATCAAAATCAACCAACAACACTCAAAAATATATTATGAATATAGCAACAACGTATTAAAACGCATATAACCTGAAATGCCATTTCTACCAGTTTTTGGTCAGCTCCTTTGTATTGAAACGCTTGTTTGCAAAAGGAAAAAAAATACACAACTTCTTCTTCTTCTTCTTCTTCTTCTTCTTCTTCTTCTTCTTCTATGTGCCCTGTCACCTCAGGACGTAGGCGATCATGGCTCTCCACGTCTCCCTATCCCTTGTGGCTCTTAGTATGTTTGCTCCTGTTGCTCCTGGCAACCCCTGTTCCGTCATTCACCTGATCAGGCCCTGCAAATATGTTATTCGCTACCTTCCTCTGTCTCTCCTTCCTTCTATCTGACCAGTCAGTATCAGGTTCTACAGGCTCTCCTTCCTCATTGCATGTCCCAGGAACTTCAGTTGTCTCTTCCTGATACTCAGCATCAATTTCCTTTTTGTTGCCATTCTTTCTAACACCTCGTCGTTGCTTGTATGCTCAGTCCACGATATCCGTAGCATCCTTCTGTAGAACCACATTTCGTAGCAGCCTAGCACTCTTTTCTTCGTTTCTATTGAGATTTTCCTGTGTGTTAGTACTTTGCTCATCTTCTTGAATGCATCCTTGTGCTTTTGGATCTCAGGAATATAAATGTATAGAAACTGCTGTGGTCACAAAGTGAGGGGTCAGTTTAGATATTGATTGTAATATGGAACTGATCCCCCACTTTATATCCAGCATCCTTCTGTAGAATCACATTTCGGCCGCTTCCAGTTTTGTCCTCATTTTCGATGATATTGTCCAGCATTCACTGCCGTATTGAAGAACTGACATCACGTAGGAGTCTAGCACTCTTTTCTTCGTTTCTATTGAGATTTTCCTGTGTTAGCATTTTGCTCCAGAAGATGAGCAAAATACTAACACAACTACAAGAGACAAACTTAAAAATTTCTAAGTCACTATAGCAAAACGCGTTTACACGTGATTTTTTTAAAAAAATCACCATCTCAACAGAATCCAGATTTTTGCAGTTGCAATAAGTTTGTCTTTTAATATTGCCCTGAAGATGAAAATGGTCGAAAAATGATGGGTTAAAATATCTACGGCATCTTCCTTGAGGAATTTTATCTTAACATCGAGAAACTGGTTAAACAACTGTAAACACAATATATTTATATTATTCAGTGAAACAACTTTGAATGAAGATATGCTGCATATATATTTTTTTAATCGTTTCATCCCAAGTTCGGCAATACTGTCATTAGTGTACAGGGAGCAACATAACAGAAGAGTGAAGGCTTTCATAGTAGCAGAAATACTGGTGTGAAGAGAGCTGCGTGAGTGTAAAGTGAAAAATGAGAAGATCAAGATAAAGGGAAAGAATAAAGGAAGGATGGAAGTCAAAGGGATAAAAAATGGGAATTGACGTTGCATTTAACTTTTAGAGATTGTAGCTATTGGAGTAGCAAGGGAGTTCAACGAGCGGGATGTGCGAGAAAAAGAAACTGGTAGGGAAGAAGTGAAGGCTGCATTTGGTTGTTTTGATTGTAAAAGAGTGACACCTTGTTGTCAGTCCGGTTGCTCATGTGAACTCTTGTACAGGGGGCAGCAGTGAGCGAGGCTTCTCGGAGAAGAAACCATGATAATATTTGTAGAAAAGACAGAAAGTAGCCACATCGAGAAAAAGCCTGGAGTCAGGCTGCAAGGTTCAGATCGATTATACTGCAGATTAATGTGATCGATACCGACTTGGCATCCCGGCTGCAGTCACTCTCTCACTGGCGTGACGTTGCATCCCAGTGCCTCATATAAATACTTTCACGGCTTCTGCTCTGATGAACTCAAATCACTGGTGCCCCCTAGGCACGAATTTGCACGAGATACTAGATTAGCAACTAGGTCCCACCCTTTTACAGTGAAACCGATAAAATGTAACCACAATTTCTATTCCAACAGCTTCTTTTCTCGCATTTCACGCCTGTGGAATTCCCTTCCGCATACTTGCTTCCCCGACAGCTACAATCTCCAGGAGTTTAAATGTATGGTCAATAGACATCTCCTAACACACTAACTCGCATCCATTCTCTCAAACACTCTTCCCATCTACATCCTTACCCGTCTATCACCCACCTTCTGACATTTCCTGTATCTAACCACTCTTTCTCACCACCTTCCCCTATGTAATCCCCTACGCAATATTGGTAATGAAATGCCTTGCTAGAGGTGAAACAATTAAAAAAAATATCCAATGGATCCTGTCTAGAACCCCGAAATGAATAGCAACGAACTCCGAACAGATATGACAACAGTATTGAATGCAAGGGCGGATACTTGATTTGTATGTGTAAGATGGATTCAGGCGAGAAAAAACTTTCTGGCCCTACACAGTGAGCCAACCTTCCTAGCAGTAGATTTATCTATTGATTCAATGTGGTCATTCCACTTCAGGTCGGCTGAGAAGGTGAGCCCGAGGAGGCGCAGTATATTGCCTTCGGGAAGACTAGCTTGATCTTTGCTGATGGGGGTGCAGGAGGAACTGTCTATGGTAGTTGACATATAGCAGCTTCGTTTTGGAAGCATTAAAGTTTACGAGTCATTTCTTACACTAGTCCACCACGGATTGGAGGTCCTTCTCAAGATAAGCGGTTAGGTTATCTTTGTCCGCCTTTGCAGATTTCTTAGTGAGGCGGGAGTAACTGATGGTGTCGTTAGCTACTTGGGATTTTATCACATCAGAGAGATCGTTAATGAAGGTCAGAAAGCGCGTCGGATCTAGGGTAGTGCTCTGGGAGGCACCCGCATTCCTGTGATAGAATCTGTACGCATACCCGTTCAAAAAGGTCATTCATTATACGATTTGATAGAAAGGATTAGATCAAATCAAGTAAGCTTCCACTGATACCTTAGCCCTGTAGCTTGCACAGAAGGCCATCATACCTGTTTATAATCAAATTCTTTGGAGATATCCAGAGCAACAACTCCAGCTTCGACGTTTCTGGTATATGTACTCAGTGATGGTAGCTAGTATATGAGCAGTATCGGTAGGAGGCTGATAGGGCAATGACTAAAGGGGTTCGGCGATTGTTAAATACAGGTATCACAGAAGAGGACATCTAGCAGGCAGGAAAACAGGAAGCAAAGAGGTAGTAATTGAGATGCAGAGGACCGAGTAGAGTTCAAGGGAACATTTCGCTGGCCTTATGGGGGTCAGGCTTTGAAATTATGTTAGTGACTAGAGAGGTCTGTATGTAAGTGTCTCTCAGTTGAGCCTCAATTCTAGGAGGGAAATCGCGTGTGGATATTCCAGACGAGTCAAATGTAGAGTTGGAGGAGAATCTGCAAGCAAAGCACTCGCCCTTGTCTGCTGTGGCTGTGAGGACCTCACAGTTATTGATTAAAAGAGGGATGGAAGATTTGCTGTTGTTCAACACACATTTGCAGAGACGACAGTAATCTTTGGAGCCGAAATTACGGGCTGCTATAAGTTGCTAGATCTTCTCAGCAAACAACAGCTTAGCATCGTTTAAGATTCTCTTACACTTGTTACAAGCAGAGGCAAATAGACAACTATTATGGTCTGACGCGTCGCTTCAATATCACCAGAAGAAACAGAATTCTTGAGGGTAATTGCGGCTGAGCAGGCAGAAGAGAACCAGAGGAACGAATGAGGGTTAGGATGGAACTTTCTGGTTCTGATATTGACGCAGCCTTTCACCCAGGAGGAGACCTCAGAGGCGCAGTCCTCAACATGGAGGTTAAACACTTTTTTTTCCAAGGGACGTCACATAGAAAATCGGGAAACGAATTCCAATAGCTCTTTAGTAGCAGTAAGTACTTCTGTTGGTAAGAGGTTCCTGAGGAAGTCAGAGAGAGAGAGAGAGAGAGAGAGAGAGAGAGAGAGAGGGGAGAGAGAGAGAGAGAGAGAGTAATGAAAACGGCAGCCTGATTGGAGTTTCGAAGAGGGCAATGCCGCAAGGCTTGGCAGGAGTCAGGGATGAATGTGAAGCAGAAATCTAGCAGAGAGGAGTGTCCCATAGGGATACTAGAGAAGCGCGTTGGGAAATCCACTCATTGAGTAAGAGATTGAGTAATTGCAAAATTCACGGCATGTATCAGGATCAGTGACAGAATTTTTCAGTCACTTGGCATGGTGTCCATAAAAATCACCGAACACAAATATGTTAACGAATGGGTGGGAAGAAGAAGTAGCTTTTTCTATATCTTACAGATATAATGTCTAGCAGGGGGCAATCACAAGAGTAAGAGTAAGATAGCTAATCTATTTTAGAAGTGAAAGACGGAGACACCTGTATAGGTGGTCAGAGGATTCAAGAAAACCACCCTAGTCCAATCTAAGCTTTCGGCTTACATAAGCCATTTTCAAAGATGTCAATTACTTTAACAATTCACGGGAAAACATGATGATAGTCTGTTTTTTGTTTACATGAAAATTTTCCAAGCAACAACAAACTCGTGCATATAAGACACTGGAAGCGAATGTTTCACCACAGCTCATGACGTCACACGTAACCAAGCGAGTGTGAAAACAAGAAATATTAAGTATGGGAAACCATTGGAATAAATCAATAGCTTCTGCCATAAATTGTCTACATTATTTATTGATACACTGATTTTCGATAAAAAATATAAATAAATTACCCGAAATACATGAAAATTAAAAAAAAACTCCGATTTTAACTTCACATTTGAACTTAACAATAACAATAAAATTGCTTTTTTTGATATATTGATAGACACTAATATTGAGTTTACTATCTCTCCATATAAAAAAAAAACTAGAATAAACACTCTAACATGAATGAAACGAAATCCTAACTACCCAAAAAATAACATATGCAAGATTAAAGAAAAACATAAGGTACGCAGATGATACAATGCCGATAGCAGACACAGAAAGAAAACTACAAGACCTCCTACAGAAGGTAGCTGAAGAGATTGACAAGAAAGGAGTACAAATAAACTGCAAAAAAAAAAAAAAACGAATGCATGGTCATCAGCACAAAGGGCAGCCCAAAATGCTAGTTACAGGTGAGAGACTCTAAATCAAGCAGGTACAGAAATTTAAATACATAGTAAGTGTTCTAACAGAAGACGGAATGTGCAACACTGAGATTTGAAAGCGAATTGGCATGGCGAAAGAAGCATTCCAGAAGTTGAGTAAAGTATTAAGAAACAGGACAATTTCACTAGAAACTAAGAGGAGAGTACTGGATTGTTATGTGATGTCGGTGCTTCAATATTTCCCGACTATTACAAAATAGCTATTATAAAAAAATTAATAAATCTTGCAACAGTTAACACTCCCACGATAAATATTTTCTACACTTAATTAAAAAACATTAAACAAACTCTCGTTAATAATGACTTTCCTAATTACATCGTTGATGAACAAATTAAACGAGCCATTACATATAGATTAAAAAAAAACAGAATACTTCCTCAAATTACTCTAAACGTATCAATCATAATTAAGCACTTTCTATAACCAAGATGGAAAAGTTCTAAAACATCTTAAATACGAATATATTCCCCACTGATTCTAGTAAAAGTAAAACTATTTATATAATATAATGAATTTAACACAACCAACCAAATCATAAGTCTTCTCCGTCAGCTAGTGTTTCGCAAAGACCAATATTGCATACAATTTCAAATGTCCTTTGGGAAATTTTATCTCTGACAAAATATCAATGTATTTCTTTCGTAATATCTATCTATCTATCTATCTATCTATCTATCTATCTATCTATCTATCTATCTATCTATCTATCTATCTATCTATCTATCTATCTATCCGTTCTTGGATGTGCGTTGTGGTACAGTGGATATCGGCTCGGTAACGAAGAAACCGGAGAGCCGAGTTCAAATTCCAGTTGAATCCAATGTATTCACTTACGCGCAAATACCCTTGTGAAAGGTATTAATCCGTCTCTTCCTTCCAGTTATGGGTTAAATAGCAGTACAGATTGGGTTCTATAGCCAGTATACCGCAGAAAGTAATGGCAAACTACTGCGGGATAATCTTCTGCCAAGTCAGTCATGTCTCTTTCGAGACATGATCGCCCAAGCGTGTATCATGTATGGCACTTAACTGACTGAATAATTGTAAATGAAAATAGAATGGTTCTTTTGTTAATACTGCACAATAAGATGTGCTTCAAATGAATTCTTAGATATTTAATAATTACCTATATTTCAGTTTCATCAATGAAAGAATGAGGAAAATTTAAAGTGATTCGGATGAGTTCATCTTTGCTTCCTTGGCTTGTGAAATTTTTCAAAGTAATAATAACAAAAGAACCATTCGATTTTCGTTTAGGATTATCCACTTAAAGATAGTATGAAATACATCATTTCTTTAAAAAAACTGGAGTGGTCTAATAATTATGGCCGGTAGTCTCTATATATTGCAATTATTTTATTATAATGGTTTATAAATAAAAGCATAATATCACTACACAAAAATTTTCATGTTTCAGAGCAAAACTGTTCCTCTTCAGGTGATATGTTAAAATAAATGGTGAAAACGATTTATGTTTGAAAATATAAGTTGAATTCAGGTGAAAGATGAAATAGTTGGAGGCAATGAATTTAGGTGTGCCAAAATTGATTCAATCAAAATTAAGAATTATGTAACCATGGAAATTTAAATATTTGGGTTATATATTGGTTAGATTTTGGTCATAATTAATTTTTTTTATTTACACATCCTTGACTTACTCCGATAAAAAAATACAGTTGTATTAAAAAGTGTTCAATACAAACTGATTTTTCAGTTTTTCAAACTCACAAACAGGGATTGTTTTACGAACGCACGACTAGAATTTTTAAACAACCGAAAACCTTCAAAATTAGGAAGGAAATTTTTAAGGATCTTAAAGCAACTCAACCATGTTTGTATGATCCCAGTATGTATTTATAGGTGTGGTTACATCTGGAGATTTTTTTTTTTATTTTTTATTTAGTAACTTTTTTAGAACAACATAATAGCTAATATAATCTGCATACATTGCCACCGTTGTATGGTTTGGTTATTTTCACTATACTCCAAATTATATCAGGGTCTTTTCCAATTTCCAGTTTTAATTTCTATACATAGCTAACCAGTTGGGTACAGTTTTTGAGGTTATCCAATTTAAATATATACTTTTTTCGTTTGGTAAGTTATTTCGCAACCTAGGTTTCAACCTTTCGGTATCTCCAGGTGATTTATTATCCATTCTCTTGCTTGCTTCCCTGATAGCTACAGTTTCAAAAATTTAAATGCAACGTCAATTGCCATCTTTTATCTCCATAACTCCCATCTCTTTCTTAACTTTTCTACAACATCATCTTTATTGTTTTCTCTTCTGTTTTCCCTCACCTCTCATGGTAACCCACTGTGCACTAGTGGCAGTACTACCTTGATTGTGGTGAAACGATCACAAAAAAAAAAAAAAATCCATAACCTTATGTTTTTGACGATGCACTTCACATATGTCTATACCAAACGATACCAATTTAATACAAATTTTTAAAAAATATTCATAAAAAATCTTGTATCTGTTATCAACATTGTGTCATTTGCATATCTTATGTTCTTAAGATTGTGACCGCCAATAATGAAACCTGATCGGACTTCTAATTAATTCTCTCAGACAACCTCCAGAAATTTAAATGCAATGTCAATACTCATCTACTAACCACTGGATTCTAGTTCTCTCCCCACCCCCGTATATCTTTCCCTTTCTCTCCACCTATGTATCTGTCATCGCACCTTATTTCTCAGCTTTCTATTGCTCCTTTCTAACTAGTTTGTACTCCTCACTCTTTTCTAATTAATCTTTTTACAGTTATGTAGCCCCGCGCACATCAGTGGCATTTCTGCCTTGCTCGGGGTGAAATGATTTTTAAAAAATCGCCTTACTGTATAAGCTGAATCAGTCCGGTAAGAAGACAAATCCTTTCTAGTTTTGCATACGCGTTCAACATATTTTCTGTTATGTGCCATACATGACACACGCTTAGGCGATCATGTCTTGAAATAGGCATGACTGACTAGGCAGAACATTTTCCCGCAGTAAGTTGCCATTACATTTCTGCTGTAGACTGATTGCTAACCAAGGCTATAGAACCCAAACAGTCCTCTTATTTAACCCATAACTGAAGAGAGAAGCGACGGAATTATACTTTTCCCAAGGGTATTTGCACCTAAGTGAAGGCAACGAACTCAAATGGAATTGGAACACACTCTCCGACTTTTTGTTCTGAGCTGCTATCCACTGCAACACAACGAACATCCCATAATTATATTACTTATATTAGTAGATGTGTGTTGTGGTGCAGTGGATATCGGCCCGGAACGATAAATCGGGGAGCCGAGTTCGAATTCCAGTTGAATTTCTTGTATTCACTTACGCACAAATACCTTTAGAAAAGGTAGTAATCTGTCTCTTCCCTCCAGTTATGGGTTACATAACAGGACAGATTGGGTTCTATAGCCTTGGCTGGTAACTAGTAGCGGCAACCTACTGCGGGATAATCTTCTACTCAGTCAGTCATGTCTCTTTCGAGACATGATCGCCCAAAGCGTGTATTACGTATGGCACTTAACTGACTGACTAAATATAATAGCTGGAATCATGATTAAGGCTTCTACTGGTCATAAAGTGGGGGATCGGTTTTCTATTGTTATGAAGTAATAAACTGATCCCCCTATAATTATTACGTAATAATATAATACAGCGTTTCTCCCTCTAGCTATGAGTCAAATAACAGGACAGATTGGGATCTATGGCCTTGGTTGGCAACCAGTCTACAGTAGAAAGTAACAGCAAACTACTGCGGGATAATCTTCTGGCCAGTCAGTCATGTCTCTTTCGAGACATGATCGCCCAAGCGTGTATCACGTCGGGCACTTAAACTGACTGACTGGTATTAGTAGCAGACATAAACAGCCATCTGATATGATCCCGTTGGTATAACTATATTTCTTTTCTGTGGGAAATAGCTGCTGAAGAGGCAGAACTGAACCAAGAAAAACAATCTGACTTTTTTTTATTTTTTTATTTTTATTTTAATCATTTCACCCCGAGCAAGGCAGAAACGCCACTGATGTGCAGGGGGTTACATAAATGTAGAAAGATTAATTAGAAAAAAGTGAGGAGTACAAACTAGTTAGAAAGGAACAATAGAAAGCTGAGAAAGCAGGTGCAATGACAGATACATGGGCGGAGAGAAAGTGAAGATTATACAGAGGAGGGGAGAGAGCTAGAGTCCAGTGGTTAGTAGGTGAGTATTAACTTTGCATTTAAATTTCTGGAGGTCGCAGCCGTCAAGAAAGCAAGAATACGGGAGTGAGTTCCACAGGCGGGAAGTGCGAGAGAGGAAGCTGCAGGAGTAGAATTGTCGTCTGCATTTGGTTGCACTGGTAAACACCTGTTGAGGAGACATCAGTGACTTAAGCTCATCCGAGCAGAAGCCATGAAAGTATTTATAGAAGAGACAAAGGGAGGCCACATTTCGACGATGGGAAAGTGGCTGCAGTCGAGTCGCCAGATCAGTACCTATCACATTACAGACTCTCCTTTGGAGCTTGTCAAGAACACTGAGGAGAACGGCAGGGGTACCTGACCATAAATGGCAGCAGTACTCCATGCACGGACGGATGGTTGACTTGTATATATGCAGGATGGATTCAGGTGGAAAAAACATCCTGGATCGACATAGTGACCCAATCTTCTTAGCAGTAGATTTTGCTATGGATTCAATATAGTGGTTCCATTTGAGGTCTGAGGACAGGGTAAGTCCGAGGAGGCGTAGTGTATTACTCTCCGGAAGAATCACCTGTTCCATGCTTATGGGAGGCAGAAGAGGTTGCCTGTAATGGTTGACAGACAAGAGCTTGGTCTTAGAGGAATTGAAGTTGACAAGCCACTTCTTGCCCCAGTTCACCACAGAGTGTAGATCCCGCTCAAGGTCAGCAGCGAGATTATGTCTGTCCGCCACGACAGGTTTCTTACTGGAGCGGGAGTATATTGTAGTGTCATCTGCGTAGATGACTACTTGGGACTTGATCTTTAAATAGTATTTCGTCTGGCACAAGGACAGCAGGACAAGTATGCTATACTTTTGTTGCGTTTTTTGGAATTCTCTGTATAATTATTTTTCCATCAACAGTAATGTTTATTCGATGATCGTGTAAGAAAATAAGTTCTTTTTTCATCATGTGGTAGCGGTAGGCGAAATAACATGGTAAAAGATGCATTCAAGAAGCTGAGCAGTATATTAAGAGAAACGAAAATGTTCGCTCGAAACAAACAAGAGAGTATCGGATTACTATATGATGTTTGTTTTACAACATAACAGCAAATGCTGGACTATCTCATCAAAGATGAAGGAAGCAATTGAAGCAACCAAAATGGGGTTCTACAGTAGGATGATGAGGATAACATAGATGGAAAACTCGAGCAACGACGAGGTCTGGAAAAGGATGAACACGGAAAGAAAACGGATACTTAATATTAGGAAAAGTCAGCTGAAGTCTCTCGGACATGTTATGAGGAAAGAAGGCTTGGAGAATCAGAACTCACTTGACGGATAGGGGAAAGAAAGACGTGTGATGTACTTGAAGGACTTTAGCAGATGGATGTCGGGGCGGGATTTGAGCGGGATGACAGAAGGGTTATTATGAGCTACAAGTGACTGAGAGATGTGGATTGCCAACGTCCTGCAGGGACACGGCACATAGAAGAAAAGGTCCCGATTTTTTCCTAGTTTGTGAAATTTTCCTGAGGCGTGTAAATAATGTATTACTTTTGTTATTTAGTAGTCTTAGATTAGTTTGAAACAAGTCTACAATTATGCAGAATCAAATAAAAAAATGAACGCATCTTTCAGTCGTAACACTTAACCGGCCTAACACGCTCACTATCAACCCAGCCCCCAGGTACCGCTTCTGTGTTTGCGTTGAGTGATTCTAAATTTTCTGAACGTTGACATGTGATTTGTGCTGCTTCTTCCTCCAAAGACTTCACCATTTAATTTGTTTCCAAGATCTGAAGACATTTCAAGTTTTCTTTGTCTTTTTTTTCTTCTTTTTAAATTAAATTCTGCATAGCATTCCAAACTCGTTTTTGCATGTCCGGATAAAATTACTGCTAGCTAAAGTTAATCCAACTCCAGACTTTCGAAGAACGTTTTCCCATATTAAGCATGAATAATCAACATTTAGCCAAAATCGAATAAAGTTGTCATAAAAAAAAAACAATCATTAATGGACAGACACGCTCTGAAAGTTTGATGCATGCTAAAGATTTTTTTATCAGAAGTAAAAAAAAAAAAATGATTTCTACTCTACAAAACTCTCCGAAACGATATATCAGGCTGGGCGTGCTGGGCGTGCTGGGCGTGCTGGGCGTGCTGGCCTTATACGCAAGCTGCGGGGCTATGGTATAACTGGACAATTGTTTGACCTAATCCAATCATTCCTATCTAACCGCACATTGAAAGTGGTATTAAACGGACATACCTTCCAGAGCTACCATACGAACGCGGGTGTCCCTCAAGACTCTATTCTAGGTCCTACGCTTTTTCTGACCTACATTAACGATCTCCCCAGTGTAATAAGATCCCAAGTAGGCATATACACTGACGACACCACCGTTTATTTTCGCCTCGATCAAAAATCTGCTGATGTTGACAAAGAGAACGTCGCTGCCGAACTTGACAAGGACCTCTAATCTGTGGTGGACAGGGGTATGAAATGGCTCGTAAATTTTTATGCTTCCAAAATGAAGCTGCTATCTATTAAGCATCATAGACAATCGCTGCTACCCAACCCCCATCATTAGCATGGATCAGGCTAACCTCCCTGAGAGCAAAACACTACGCCGCCTTGGCCTAACAACCTCAGCGGAACTCAAGTGGAATGAATATATCGAATCGATAGCTAAATCCGCTGCTAAGAAGGTCGGTTCACGGCGCAGGGTCAGGAAGTTTTTCCCGTCTGAATCTATCCTGCACATATATAAATCGACCATCCGTTCGTGTATTGAATAACCTACACCCCTTTCTCATGACTTTCCTCTATGTGACCTCCTGCGAAGCAGTGCCTTGCTTGTGGCGTAATGATTATAAAAAAATAGCATTACCTTACTTCAATAAAGTTAAGAGTTTCAGTTATATTTATACTAGCAGCATAGACCGGCGTTGCTCGGGTGTAATGAAAGCTTTAAAACTAATCCATGGTCCTGGAGCTCAGACTCTTTGGACATTGGCACGAAATACTAAAAAGCAATAGTTGTTTCCAATTAAAGCGAAACCGTAGACTGAAAGAAAAATGAATGGATGTAAGACAAATTTTGATTTCCTGATACCGATATCAAATTTTCTGCACTATTGTAAGAACTGCAACCTTGAAACTTCTGAATATCGTTTCTTATGTCTTTGTCTATGAGTGTATATTTGATTAAAATCGGACCACTCCTTCTGTAACCCGATCTTTTCTATTATCGGTTTATTTAAAACCTAGCTAAGAACACTCACAGATGCTTATAGTACAACTGTGTAAATTTTCAAGAAAATCGGTTCAGCCGTTTCAGAGTCTATAGGTTACGGACACACACACACACACACACACACACACACACACACACACACACACACACAGACAACGTTCAATTTATAAATAAGTTTAGATTACCGTAATATGTTGTTAATCGTTTCAACCCAAGCATAGAGACAATATCACTAGAGCGCAGGGAGCTATACAGCGTGAAAATAAAAGAAAATAAGGATAGGGAGGATTGAGAGAAAGACGAAAATGTAATCGGGTTCCAGAAGACGAATATTACGATTGTATTTAAATTTGTAATTAACAAGGATGCAAGAAATAGGGATGGATCTCGACAGGCGAAAAGTGCGAGAAAAATGTTAGGATTTGCAACTAAGCCGAGAATAAATGGTTCTGTCGTCTGCATGAATACATTTTTGGGAACTGATTACATAGCAGAGATCATTGATGAATATCAGAAACAGCCGATCTTTGTCGGATGTTTTTATTTAAAGTATTGAACAAGTTTACATAAGATTACGTTATACAATAAAGTATTTAATGGAAATATAATCTCGGAAAATAAATCTCATTTTAAAAGACAACCTTCAGTCAGTCAGTTAAGTTCTATACGTGATATTTTACTTAATATAATAATGTAATATAATCTATCTCTTCTCCCTCCAGTCATTAGTTAAATAACAAGACAGATTGGGTTCTATAGCCTTGGCTGGCAACCAGTCTACCGCAGAAAGTAATAGCGACCTACTGCGGGATAATCTTCTGCTCAGTCAGTCATATCTCTTTCGAGACATGATCACCCAAAGCGTGTATCACGTATAGCACAACAGTGGCAAGTTTGGTTGTATCCGGATTGGCCTTTCGGAGACTTTGAAAAACACAAGAGTGTAAAGTTTATTCTACAAAACTGTGTTATGATGAACATAATGGGATAATATGTGTATATTTTAACTGGTTTTATCAAGGACCCATTCGTTTTTTTTTTCAAGGGACAGTAGAGCAACGATCGACGCTGAGGAAAGAAGGTTTGGCTGATTCGTGAATATTCTTCTTTACAACAAGCTTAATGTCGGAAATGAATCACTACTTAATCGTGATCACATCTTGTTCCCACTCTGTCAGTTAAGTGCCATGCGCGATAGACACTTGGGCGATCATGTCTCGAAAGAGACATGACTGACTGGGCAGAATATTATCCCGCAATAGGTTGCCATTGCTTTCTGCGGTAGACTGGTTGCCGACCAAGGCTATAGAACCCAATCTGTCCTGTTATTTAACCCATAACTGGAAGGAAGAGACGGATTAATACCTTTCCCAGGAGTATTTGCGTGTAAGTGAATACACTGGATTCAACTGGAATTCGAACTCGGCTCCCCAGTTTCTCGTTCCGAGCCGATATCCACTGTACCACAACGCAAGTGATTGTAATTGCTGGAAAATGAACAGAAACAAGAAAATACATTGTATTATTTTATATATATTGATGACCTATTTTTCGACTTATGAGAATGTACGATTTGTGTTTGTGTCTTTGACGATATTTAACATATTCTAATATAATCAATATCTAGAACAACGAACAGCACCCTTTGTTAAAGCTACAGAAATGTTAGAACAGCGTTCCGTCATGTAATATAGAGATTTTGAATACGTGACCTCTCAAAGGCAGTAATGACTTCATGCACAATCCTCGACTAGACGATCTATCTATCAATCTATACGCTATTTTTTAACACAGCGTTGGAAAATCTAAACATGGGTTGCATAAAAATAAGAGAGACTCACACGTCTATACTGTAAAACAATAGTCTCTACGACGAAAACATGTTTCTGGTGACACTTTAACAACCGAAACTGTGTTATTTCCCCTGGTTAGGAGCTGATGGGTGCAGGATATCGCACATGCTTTCGAATGTTCTATGCACGAAAAAATAAAAAAATAAATCTATCTGTTTTGTGTTCCGGGTGAGGAACCGCACAAAATAATGAACAACAAAACAGATATTGAGATAGAAAAAGTAGGTTATATTGAACGTAATATACAAACTTGAACGAAAGTTAGTAAATCCAGGAATACTATTAGTAAGAAATAAATATATACAAGTCTTGAAGTAAAGTCATTGGAAATAGTATATCCGTGTATATTATTCTAGCTGAGTGGAGCTCAGAGCTAGTCTGACTTCTGATGTGTTAGTCTCTGCGTAAGTTCGGTATCTCTCGGTAACTTACGCATCAGTTCCGGTCTCTCCGATAACTGGTACGGATCTCTACGAATACTCTCTCTATATGGCAGCAACTGCTCTTCTCTCTCTGGCAGGAGTATTTGTATACTCAGTCGAGTCCATTATTATATACAAAAGGGAAGATCCCACAACACTATCTATCTATCTATCTATCTATCTATCTATCTATCTATCTATCTATCTATCTATTTATCTATCTATCTATCTATCTATCACATTCTGTTCATGTTCTATCTATCTATCTATCTATCTATCTATCTATCTATCTATCTATCTATCTATCATTCTGTTCATGTTCTATCTATCTATCTATCTATCTATCTATCTATCTATCTATCTATCTATCTATCTATCTTCTCCTTATCTATCTATCTATCTATCTATCTATCTATCTATCTATCTATCTATCATTCTGTTCATGTTCTATCTATCTATCTATCTATCTATCTATCTATCTATCTATCTATCTATCTATCTATCTATCTGAGTCTTCTCCTTATCTATCTATCTATCTATCTATCTATCTATCTATCTATCTATCTATCTATCTATCTGACATAGGTTTTATCTATTGCCTTTCTATCTATCTATCCATCTCAATTTTTATATTTGCATGGGCTCTTTTCTAACATCGAGCACATTTTTTACCGTAAATATAGCATACATTAAAGATTATGATTTATCATATGAAGGAAGGGCAACGGGCACTCAAAGAGAATATAAAACCCTGTTTTTAATCTCCAGCTGTTTTTACTATTATCATCTTTCAGGGTAAGACGTTTTGGTTTTCTTCTTGCACGAAACTGAACTCACTTTGTCGACCATATCAAAATTTTAGTTTATTCCGCCATCTCGCTCATCATCAATCATGGCATTTATCGTGGTATGCGAATTATTCGAAAGTCCGCGGCAAATTTCTAAGTCACATGCAAAAACAGTGTCAGAAACACCCAGAAAATTACAGACTAATTCAAAATGACGTTTATAGACTTATACTCAAAGGAAACTAAACACATCTTCATGCAATTTTCAATTAACAAACGTACGCTATATTCTCTTTTTATTCTATCTATCTATCTATCTATCTATCTATCTATCTATCTATCTATCTATCTATCTATCTATCTAATTGTTTCTATCTATCTATCTATCTATCTATCTATCTATCTATCTATCTAATTGTTTCTATCTATCTATCTATCTATCTATCTATCTATCTATCTATCTATCTAATTCTGTTTCTATCTATCTATCTATCTATCTATCTATCTATCTATCTATCTATCTTCTTTTATGTGCCCTGTTCTTTCAGGACGTAGGTGATCATGGCCTTTCACGTCTTCCTGTTCCTGGTGACTCTTAGCACGCTTTCTCCTGTAACATCTCGCAACTCCTGTTCTTTCATCCACCTGATCAGGGCCTTCCAATATGTTATCCGCTGCTTTCCTCTGACCTTTTTCCCTCTGTCTTGGTATCAGGTTCTCCACATCCTCCTTCCTCATAAATTCATAACTTTATTTGTATTTGTGATAGAAATAATCTGTAAAATATGTTATAAAGTTTAATGTTTCAACAAAATGGAGCACCTTGTCACTTTGATCTGCGTGTTAGACGGTTTCTAAATCAGGAATTTCCTAACAGATGGACCGGAATGAGTGGATCATTTTATTGCCCTTCACGTTTGCCAGATTTGACTTCATTAGATTTTTTATGGGGACATGCGAAAACAATTGTGTATGCAACCAAACCTAGTTCATTAGAAGACTTGAAAGCTAAAATAACTAATGTGATTTTAGGTAAATCAGTTGGCAAATACTTTTCGTGAACTGCAAAATCGTATTATCTTTTCTATTGCTAATGAAGGAGGACATGTGGAAACTTAAATAAAATTTCAATAAAATCTTAAATAATATAGGTTTACTTCTTTCTAATCCTTTTTACAAATTATTTCTATCGCAAATACAAAAAAAGTTATGAATTTTTCGAAGTGCACACGAACTTTATGGACACCCTGTATTTTAGGATCATACAAACCAAGATGAATCTATTTACTAACGCTACCCTTCTTTTGAACTTCCAGTTATTTTCGACTTATAGTTTTGCCTTGTAAATGTTCCTGTTGTACGTTTGAAAAAAGCGCTTGAGAACCAGTTGATATTAATCGTCTGAAGATAACGCATATTTATGGATTGTATTTTTCTTTTATTAATCCAACATATTTTAATTTATTTTCGTTAGGATACACAACTGAGTACAGGTGCATATTTTGAGAATCAAGAAATGTCTGTGTTCAAAAGCACTATTCGTATTTTGCTAGACCAGGAGGTTTTTCGGGGCCGATTGGTGAAAACTCGTGAGATTTAGGGGGAAGCAGGTTAGAATTCTGTTGGAGAGCGTATAAGTTTTAATAACATTTCTTGAATATTCAGACAGGTAGGTGTAAATAAGTAAATAGATAAATAAATATACAGTTAAAAAAATAAATAAATAAATCCAAAATCAAAGAGACTACTCAAATATAGGCACCCATTAAAAATAACGTTTTAACAATGAACTTATATATATATATATATATATATATATATATATATATATATATATATACTAAAAAGTTGAAAGTTTAAAAATGTATTTTTTGACAGTATTTATTTATTTCTATTATTATATTTGATATTGCAGACCGTCCTCGGCCTTTCATCAGAAACAAATAATTTTAAAATTTAAATAAGAAACGTATTTCGCGAGAGCGTTCGTGGAGAGATTATATACATCACGTGACGCAGAAAGCGACAGATATATAAACGTATTTATAAACAGAACTTTGTCTGTGTGTGTGTGTATGTGTGTGTGTGTGTCCATTACCTCTAGACTTCGAAACGGCTGAACCGATTTCCTTGAAAATTTACACAGTTGTACTATAAGCGTCTGCGAGTGTTCTTAGCTAGGTTTTGTGTCGAGTTACCCCCTATAAATATCGAAAATCGATAATCAAAAAAATCGGTTTATAGAAGGAGTGGTCCGATTTTAATCAAATTTCATACACTCATAGACAAAGACATAAGAAACGATATTCAGAAGTTTCAAAGTTGCAGTTCTTACAATAGTGCAGAAAATCGATAATATATATATATATATATATATATATATATATATTATCGATTTTCTGCACTATTATATATTATATATATATATATATATAAAAGGCAAAATGTTTGTATGTGTGTCTGTTTATCTGCCTGTATGTCTGTATTTTTCAGCCCTTTTATTTTAGTTTTTGCTTCGGGTTTGGCTCTAATAGGTATAATTTTAGTTCTTAGTCTCAGTGATGATACCATTTACTCAGAGGACTTATTTAGCCTTCAAAATTCAGTTTACGACGAAAAAAACTTATTTGATATCGATACCAGGAAATCAAAATTTGACTTACATCCATTCATTTTTCTTTCAGTCTACGGTTTCGCTTTAACTGGAAACAACTATTGCTTTTTAGTCTTTCGTGTCAACGTCCAACGAGCTTGAGCTCCAGGACCATGGATTAGTTTTAAAGCTTTCATTACACTCGAGCAACACCGGGCTATACTGTTAGTATATATATATATATATATATATATATATATATATATATATATATATATATACTAGGTGCGATTGGTAAATTGTCGCAATTATTTTATTTTATTCAAATATTCTTTAGGCTGAGTCTGAGCTCCAGGACCATGAATTAGTTTTAAAGCTTTCATTACACCCGAGCAACGCGGACTATACTGCTAATATATATATATATACGTGTGAAATTTGTAATATAGTAGTGCCAGTTCAGTCCCTGGCTTGGACAGTTTTACTCAGTCGAAACAGGGCGAGTAATAATTAAATAAGAATTAGCGGAACGAGAACAATTTGTCCCCGTAGATTTAATAAAGGATTCATTTCAAAATTCCCTGAGGGTTAGCCGGGTTAATATGAAGGACAGTGTGAACAGTGGCCGAAACAAAAAATGGAGACAACAGTAAGCGTGTCAATAATTAAAATATTAACTGCACGTCGCAGAAATTCAGAGTTTATTTTCTTTTTTCAATGAATCATTTTGAGAAGTAACATATGAATTCTTTTACTCACGATAATTCACAGCGTCCGTTGTGACACTAAGAACAATGTCGTGTATTGGTTTATTCTAAATATGACGAAGGCCCTTATCACACAACTAAAGTCTAAATTAGGAAATGAAAACATATCGTTGTCTGGCACCCCATGTTATTGGAAACTCTCAGCTACAAGGCTGTGTTCGTATTTGACATGCATATTTGTGTTAATGGACGCCGCTATTGATAATATGTAAAGCTGTTGATCGTAGAAACAAAGATAATTTTAGACAGACGCTCGCAAGCTACAACCGTCACTCGAAATTATGTATACTCAGAAGCTTTGCGCACATATGAACTTATATATATATATATATATATATATATACATACACACACACACACGTATATATATATATATATATATATATATATATATATATATATATATATCGCCGACTGACGCCATTTCGGTCGGGTTTCAATCCTGGGTAAAAAAGCAATCGGAGTCTAACCGTACTGTTGAGCTGTGATACGGTGAAACAGATCTGTCTGCGGATGACAATATATATATATATATATATTGTGTATTTAGACAGCATTTTTTCATTGATGCATGTTTCATTAAAGAATATAGACAAGTTTTCTCTATTTACTTTATGTAATTTTTTTTCATATTGTTTGATAAGCTTAATAGCATTATCATTAAATGAAGAAAGAAAATCACAATATTGAAACGTAATTTTTTTATATTTCAATCTAAGCTTCCAGCTTACATAAGCCATGTTCAAAGATGTCAATTACATTATAATATAACAATTCATGGACAAACAATAATAACAGTCTGTTTTTTTTAACATGGAAGATTTCCAAGCAACTACAACATGACGTTACACATGACCACGCGAGAGAGAAAACAAAAAAATATTAAGTAATGGAAGCTATTGAAAGTACCCAATGGCTTCTGTTATTAATTGTTGGCATTTAAGGCGATTTGTGGAGATTTCATAGTTTTTGTTCAGGTTAGATTTCAACTGTTTTATTTTATCGCTTCAAGAACTTTTAGTTTTTGTTTATTGTTTTCATGTTTAAGTATAGTTGTGTTTTCAGTGAGGGTTTCCGGAATTGTGTATGTAGCCAGGCATGTTGTTTTTAACCCTCTAGGGCCATTCGTATCATATTTGATACAGTATTTCCCTATAAGGAAACATTTGGTATTTCCCTATAAGGAAACATTTGGTATTCATTGATTGAGCAGTCAGTACTGCTTTCATTTGAAATTTATAAAATATTTCTCTTAAAAAATTTCTCAGGAAAATATTTCTTTCAAGGCTTGTTTTCATACTGTATCACATATGATACGAATGGCCCTAGAGGGTTAATGCCTATATATATATCGACAAAATCGTAAAAAAACAACGAGCATGCCTGAGACAAAAAATATAAAATGGCGATTATTTATCCATCACAATATATAGCTCAGAGTTAGAATCGCCGACTGACGCCAATTCGGTCGGGCTTCAATCCTGGGTAAAAAGCAATCGGCTGTGATACAGCAAAACAGATCTGTCTGTGAATGACTATTTACGTTCTCACATCCTGATTGAGCTCTCTGGAAGAATAGTACACTTTGAAAAAATAGTAGCTACTCTGGCATCTACGCAGCATTCATTTAGCAATGAATTGGAGCACTCTCAGCCATTGGGCGTGTATGATACACGCTAAAAGTCTACCCCATTCTACCGAGCGCCCGTAACTCAGAGGTAGAATCGCCAACTGACGCCAATTCGGTCGGGTTTCAATCGAGGTAAAAAGCAATCGGCTGTCTAACCGTACGGTGATGCGCTGTGATACAGCGAAACAGATCTATAAATATATATATATGTTATATACATAAATATATATATTTATATATATATATATATTACGATGCATAAAAAATCCCCTTTTTATATTTTTAGTTTCGCAATATATATATATTGTGCAATATATATATATATATATATATATATATATATATATATTGCGAAACTAATAATATAAAATGGGTATTATTTATCCAACGCAATAAATATATATATTTATTGCAATGGATAAATAAACGCCATTTTATATTTTTAATTTCGCGCATGCTCGTTGTTTGTTATTGATTTTGTCGTCTGCGCAGTATAGTCGGGTCAGTTGGCCACCGTCTTAGAGAAAAAAAACTCATGACACAATTAAGTCAGTTAAAGTGCTTCGGCGAACATATCTCGAAAGAGACACGACTGACTGGGCAAAAGATTATTCCCCAGTAGGTTACTATTGCTTTCTGCGGTAGAATTGTTGTCAGCCAAGGCTATAGAACTCAATCTGTCCTATTATTTAACCCATAACTGGAGAAAAGAGACGGATTAATATCTTTCCCAAGGGTAGTTGCGCGGAGGTGAATGCAAGGAGTTTAACTGGAATTCGAACTCGGCTTATCGATTTCTCGTTCCGAGCTGACATCCGCTGCACCACAACGCACATGATACAATTCACTCGGCCAGAATTTTGGAAGCGGTATACTGCTTAGAATTAGAACCGGAAGCTCAAATACGAACATTTCAGCGTTTTGGTGTCAATCTGAGGATAGAGCAAATGATTGGGAAAGAGTTAGATGAGTCTAGTGGTGAATACGAATGTTTTGCAATATGTGACCTAGCGTTGTCATGTTGCAAAATCACTTTGCCGTGTCTCTTTGTTTGTATAGCGGCCAATTTTTCTTCAATGCTCGGCTGAAACCCATTAAATATAGTCGACAGCGATCTACAGTGATGGTTTCGGTTGGTTTAAACTAGTAAACTACTCCTAACTGATCCCTCCGAATGAATAGCAGAAGCTTTGAACCATGGATATTCGGCTTTTCCGTTAATGATAATGCATGGCCGGGCTTACCAACCTCGAATTTCTTACGCTTAGGGTTGTCCTAGTGTATCCACTTTACACCGCTGGTCACGATACGATGCAAAAAGAAACTTTTCCTTTTCTGCCATTGAAGCAGCTGTTCACATGTGACAAAACACGGTTGGACGTCTTTTGGCTTCAACTCATATGGCACTCAATGTCTTTGCTTTTGGATCACTCCTAATGTTGGCTTACGGCCATATCACGTTGAATACACCGGTTCTCGCTCGATCATCGAAGTTAAGCAACGTTGAGTCTGGTCAATACTTAGATGAGTCACCGCTTGGGAATACCAAGGGCTGTAAGCGTTTAGTAACAGATGTGCGTGCTTACGGCCGTATCACGGTGAATACACCGTTTCTCCCTCGATCACTGAAGTTAAGCAACGTTGCTGTAAGCGTTTAATGACGGATGTTCGTTGTGGTGCAGTTGATAACGGCTCGGAAAGAAAAATCGGTGAGCCGAGTTCGAATTCCAGTTGAATACCCTGCATTCACTTAAGCACTGGTACCCTTGGGAAAGGTATTAATCCGTCCCTTCCCTCCAGTTATGGGTTAAATAACAAGGGTAGGACTTGGGGACTCTGCCCTTAAAAACAAATCCCAATGAATCTTGATACTCGAAAAGAAAAAGTATTACTAGACACAAAACTTATATAAAAAAAAACAACAATAAATTGTTGAAAGAAAAACGTATCACCAGCCATAAATAAATAAAGTTTAGTTGGCAATAAATGATCCGCCGAGGTTGATTTGCCATAAAAACAAAAACAACCAACCAACTCCTAATGCTTTCAAATTTTCGAAACTGTTGTGATCAACTTTTTATGACTCTACAAGTTCAGCTTGTGCCTGACACGAGTCTTCATGAAGTAAGGCCTCCAATTCTTCGTCGGTGCGCCATCAATATCAAAATCATATTTTGAAACGATTGACCCAATCTCTACATGTTGTTTCTTACAGAGGATAGTAGCTCTAAGTCTTAACAAGAATTGTGTGCTTCAGCTGCAGATTTATTTTAAATAAAATAGTGCACTAATATTCCCCACAATTACACTTTCTTTGGCACGAAATCCGACTTATTTAACGCAGCGGGAAACAGACTTGTTTACACTTCGGCGAAATGGCATACACTGAATTTCAAGCCAATAGGACTTTCATATATTTGCGTATCTATGTGAAACTACATGCACGCAGTTCTGGGAACGTTATTTGTCAGAAAACAGCGAGAACTTATTCAAGGTTCTAATATATGTGTCCATCACTCTAGAAACACATACAAAATTAAGTATGGAGAACATTTGAACAATTTTTACACACATTAGAAAACATAATTACAGAAAAGTAACCACTTGTATGAATGCGGGAAAAATTAAATGTAAAACTTAATCGTAGAACCTTGGCAGTAATCTTTGATGAAACTGGAATAAGAGAGTGGTTGCTGCCCAAATACACAATTATATATCTATTAATATACTCACACACATGCATGTATATAATCATCATCATCATCATCATCATCAACTCACCCTTTTACACCTGATGGTATGTCAGGTAGTAACATTTTGTTACTGTTTCTGTAACAAACTGTTTTTTACGGGGCAGAGTTGTTAGCTTTGCGACCAACCCCACCCTCCAAAGTGGAGGACCGGTGGACCGGTGGACCATTCTTGGTCTTTACGTTTACAGCACCTGATATTCCCAAATGGTCACTCATCTAAGTACTGATCAAGCTCGATGTTGCTTAACTTCGGTAATCGGACACGAGAATCGGTGTATTCAACACACACACACACACACACACACACACACACACACACACACACACACACACACACACACATATATATATATATTTTTATTTTCTTAAAAAGCTTAACATGGAAAAAACAACACATGATACTAACCCAACCAATCCTAAACATATCACTCTCTTATACCGTAGCCGATGCACTTCAACTACCAACTAGATGAAAACATCCTAAAAAAACTCATAAATACTAATATTTCTCCGACAGACTCTAACAAAAGAATTAAGTTCATTATATATTACACTAAATCCACTACATCTAATTCATTTGTCCGCAACGACTCTTCCCACACCGTTAGTGATTTGCAAAAAACCAATGTAGTATATAAATTCATATGTCCATTTAGAGAATGTATCTCTAACAACCTCAATAATATCTACATCGGCCACACCACAAATTCGCTCTCACGGCGTCTGACGTTGCACTTAAATAAAAATTCAAATATATTCCGTCATTTAGAACAACACGGTTATCAACGCACACTTCTGAGAAAAACGCTTGTTGATAACACGTACATACTCAAACAAGAAAATAATAAGCAGAAACTAAAAATCCTCGAAGCACTCTACATTAAACAATTTAAACCTGGTTTGAATACAATCAATTTCGATATTTCCAACAACGTACTCAAATGTCTGTAATCAGACCAGGGACCATAACACCACTATTTTGTCACTGTCTTCGGCCATCCGCTACGGTAGGGATGGACTTATATATTCAATTCAATTATCTTTATTGTTAATAGCTTAAATGTTCTATGTTTACTGTGTGTTAATATTTACTCTTTGATAATGGCTTATATGAGCCGAAAGCTTAGACCCGATAAAAAATTCAACAAATACTGTGATATTTTGTTGTCTTTCAACGACATCACCATCAAGTATATCAGGCGGTATGAACGGATCCTACACAAAATTAATAGACAAAACTTGTCTATACTATTCAATGAAACCTGCATTAATAATATATATATATATATATATATATATATATATATATATATAGTGTTTCTTTGGACAAAGAATATTATTACACCCATACTTGGTTATATATATATATATATATATATATATAACACTTTGAAAAACAGTAGCTACTCTAGCATCTACGCATCGTTTATTCAGCAATGAATTAGAACACTCTCAACTATTGGGCGTGCTAAATGATAATATTCACGCTAAAAGGTTGGCTTTCTTCTACTGAGCACCCTTAGCTCAGAGGTAGAATCGCCGACTGACGCCAATTCGGTCGGGTTTCAATCCTGGCTTAACAAGCAATCGGTGTCTTACCGTACTGATGAGCTGTGATACAGCGAAACAGATCTATCTGCGGGTATATATATATATAAACAGATCTATCTGCGGGTATATATATATATATATATATATATATATATATATATAAAGGTAGATAGATAAATACGTAGTTAGATAGATAGATAGATAGATAAATGGGAAGTTATTAGATATACTTAGGTAGTAAGAATTCATTTAGATAAAAGTTAAATCCAGCCGACACTTCAGATAATAACATTTAAGAAAAAAATACAAACAAAAAAATGTACAGTATTCGCACAAAAAGTACACACACACACACACACACACACACACACACACACACACACACACACAATCAGCATTTCAACCAAGAAAAAAAAGAAAACAATCCCTGGACTGAGAGAATACCATAACCCTCCACCCACACAGCTAACTCAAAGCAAACAAACCCAATATACCCATCAGCCAAATTGTGTCTGGTATCAACAGACACCCACCTTTAATCTAGTTAAAGCAATTTTTTAAAATGCTGTCCACATCGTACAACGCTTGAATGCCATTTGGGAGTGTTACATAGGCAGAGATCAAAGAACATATCTGAAGAAGATAACGTTTAACCCTAAACTTGAACGAGATTGTAGTGATCAGGGAAGCATCCTTTGGGGAGTAGTTTCTGCAGAGCAGTGGTTTGTGGAAATAAGATGGTCAAGTGAAACTTACATCTCACTGATGGGATAGAGTGGTTCGCTTCAATGTGCTTGGTATGGCTTCTCTTTGGCGTGAAGAGTAGACTGGTGGATTTAAGGAATGTAGTTCGTAAGATGAAGAAAAAACTTGAAGCAGCTGAAATGTGGTTCTACAGAAGGATTCTGCGAATATCATGGATGAAACATGTGAGCAATGATGAGGTTTTGGAAAGGATGGAGACGAAAAGGAAATTAATATTGAGCATCAGGAAAAGACAGCTAAAGTTCCTGGGACAGGCAATGAGGAAAGAGGGCTTGGAGAATCTGTTACTAACAGGCCAGATAGAGGGAAAAAGAGACAGAGGAAAGCAGCGGATAACATATTTGAAGGACCCTAGCAGGTGGATGACAGAAAGGGGTTTGCGTGGTGTAACAGGAGAAAGCGTGCTAAGAGCCACCAGGGATAGGGAGATGTGGAAAGCCATGATCGCCTACGTCCTGAAAGGACATGGCACATAGAAGAAGTAGAGTTTTTCAGTACACTTCCTATGAAAATATGGACAGAGCCGCGAGAGACTTGCGACGTTTCGTCTGTGAGACAATGGGTTGTATGATGGAAATCAATTACTCACTTTCAAGGACACGCTGACAATTTTTCAACAATTTTAACTCCGTCTCTAGAGACATTTTTTTTAATCATATCACCCCGAGCAAGGCGATAATGCCACTGATGTGCAGGGGGCTACGTAAGAGTGAAAAGATTAGAAAAGAGAAAACCGGAAAGCACATTCTAAACAGAAAACAAGGGATGAGCCTCTACACCTGTTCAATAGACGTGGGTGGAGTGTGAACCGGGCGATAGTTTAGTCTATCTACTCCAATTGAAAAAAAGTGAAAAGATTGGAAAAGAGAAAGCCGGAAACCACATCCTAAACAGGGAACAAGGGATGAGCATCTACACCTGTTCAATAGACGTGGGTGGAGTGTGAACCGGGCGATAGTTTAGTCTATCTACTCCATTTATCTAAACACACATTAAACATTAGGGTGACCTAATCCAGAGAATAAGAAAATGGAAGATAAGATAATGGCTATCAAACCATTTGTACACAAATAATTACATCGGTTAAAAAGGTCTTAATTTTAATAAGAAACCACCAAAAAATCAATCAAAAACTACCTGAACCTGTTCATAAAACTATACCACTGTACACGCTCATCACTAACCAATGTCTCTTCTCTTTCAATAAAACAATTCTACAAGCAAAAATACGGTGTACCTATGGAATCACCAATAAATGGCAATCTTGCTTGTATTTTCTACAGTTTTTCGTGTTCAGTTGATTTAACCAGATTACACCTAAAAAATACAGGTAAATGTATTAACGAAATGGTCTTTAAACAACCGACAATTTGAAATGATTTGTTTGAACATTATTTTTGATCGAGACTCGTATTTAAGTAGATATTTTGTTTATAATCAAAAAGTATTATATATGTATCGTAATGTCAACAAACGTAAACATGTTACGGAAATTAACGAAGATTAACGAAACTTGGTTATAAACAAACCGACAATTTGAAATGATTAATTGAACATTATTTTTGATCGGTACTCGTATTTAAGTAGATATTCTGTTTTATCTTACGGAAATTAACGAAGATTAACGAAACTTGGTTATAAATAACCGACAATTTGAAATGATTTGTTTGAACATTATTTTTGATCGATATTCGTATTTAAGTAGATATTCTGTTTTATATTACGGAAATTAACGAAGATTAACGAGACTTGGTTATAAACAACCGACAATTTGAAATGATTTGTTTGAACATTATTTTTGATCGATACTCGTATTTAAGTAGATATTCTGTTTTATATTACGGAAATTAACGAAGATTACCGAAACTGGTTATAAACAACCGACAATTTGAAATGATTTGTTTGAACATTATTTTTGATCGATACTCGTATTTAAGTAGATATTCTGTTTTATATTACGGAAATTAACGAAGATTAACGAAACTTGGTTATAAACAAACCGACAATTTGAAATGATTTATTTGAACATTATTTTTGATCGATACTCGTATTTAAGTAGATATTCTGTTTATAATCAAAGAGTATTATATATTTATTTCTACGGGCCTGATTATTTATGATAAATCTTTGTTACCAAAATGTGTCTCATTCGGCAGGATTCGAACCTGCGACCTATATCTATATAGGAGAGCCACCAGTTGACCTGGAGCCTCTCAGACCTCTCGACCACGAATGACCAACAGTCTAAACAAAGTCAAATCAAGCCTATATAACACAATTTTCGATTAATCGTAATGAACATACCTGCTCTGAAATGTATCGTAATGTCAACAAATGTAAAGATGCTACGGAAATTAAAGAAGATTAACGAAATGTTAAAATTGTTATATAGCCTTGATTTGATTCACTATTTCGTTTCAATATAGACCAAATTCATAAATGAAGAAAATTGACATTCCATATTTGTAATTTATAATATAATAATACAATAATTTATATATAAGCTTACTGCAAGTACAAAACAAAATCGAATCTAAAAACGGCCAGTTCGTAACATGCAGCTGATCACTGCGTTGTGCATGAAACGTCAAGTGATGCTTCAGACGTAGGACAAGATGTCTATTTATTCACATATATATATATATATATATATATATATGTGTGTGTGTGTGTGTGTGTGTGTGTGTGCTCTTGCTACTTTGTTTGATTTATAATCGACGGGTCATTTTGTGTGCGTTCAATCCTGAAAAGTGGAACACTTGTTTCTGTCGGGCCGTTTAATTGGAACATCAATCAGTTTATCTAAAAAAAACCCAAAAAAACACGCACACATACAAATAATTTTCACTCAATACGCATGGACACACACACTCGCGCACGCGCGCACACACACACTCACACACTCTCTCTCTCACACACGCAAACACACACACACACACACACACGCACATAAGAGGGTAATAAAACATTTTAACCTGAATGAAAAAAATTCTATTACAAATAGCGATGTAGTTATTTTCAAAGTGTAGTTTAATTTGAGAACGTTGCCTAAGATGTAGAGCCCTTGGTAATGACTGAACTTGCGACTAAGTAGAAATGGCATACAAAACTTGTGTTATTACAATTATCCCAAGGCTTCCTCCCAGAAAACAAAAAATCCTGATTTAAAATCCTACAATACCAAAAGTCTCTAATCCACGTATAGGTAAACCCTTTCCAAGCGTGGACATCAGGAAATGATCAACTAGGGTAATGAATCTGACTTATGATACCCACTTATCACAGATACTTCAAGATATTTTCTTCAAACACAGTTTTGTTTTTCTTTCATTTTAACCTGGGAGGGATAAAAAGGTCATACAATTCTCCGTCAAGAACAATCTTTTATATAATTTCCCATTTTTTTTCATCTTTATTATTGCTTCAGATATAATTATAGATTCTACAAACACTCATCCCCGTATATATATATATATATATATATATATATATATATATATATATCCAAGTGAATAAAAGCGAAGAAAATAATTGCAACGTTCAAAAAATTTAAAATGGTGCTCAATAGAAAACTAGAGCAATGAATATATATCATTAATTATTACTTTAGAACATATGCAAACTACAAACTACTACAAAATTGTACATTTTGTTTCGACATTGAAAGAACAATTTTCCAATATAGAAATTTTTCATTGTCGAAACAAAATATATAATTTTATAGTAGTAATAATTAAAACATACATAATTAATATATATATATAACTTTTGTACCAGATGGAGGAAATATTGTAAAAGATCTGATGATATGAGCTAATTAAACTCATTGAAATAAGCTATAGCTTATAACTGATATGACGTGTTGAGTTTTCCTTTATAAACTCTCTCTCTCTCTCTCTCTCTCTCTCTCTCTCTCTATATATATATATATATATATATATATATATGAGGAAAAGATTTGGTAAATAATTTCAATGGATCCCTGTAAATGAGTGTTTCATTGACTGTTTTTGCATGCAGCTTAGAAATTTGCTGTGGACTTCCAGATAATTCGCATACCACGAGAAATGGCATGACTTGATAGATTGATGATGTGCGAAATGGCGGAATAAACAAAATTTTGGTATGGTCGACAAAGAGAGTTCATGTTTCGTACGAGAAAAATCCAAACGTCTTACCCTGAAAGATGATAATAGTAAAAGCAGCTGGAGACTAAAAATAAGATTTTATATTCTCTTTGACTGCTCGATGCTCTTTCTTCATATGAAAAAATATAGTCCTCAAGGATATATATATATATATATATATATATATATATAATCTAAACTTATTTATAAATGGAACTTTATCTGTGTGTGTATATGTGTGTGTGTGTTTCCGTTACCAATAGACTCCGAAACAGCTGAACCGATTTTCTTGAAGATTTACAGAGTTGTACTATAAGCGTCTGTGAGTGTTCTTAGCTAGGTTTTGTGTCGAGGTACCCCTGATAAATATCGAAAATCGATAATCGAAAAAATCGTTTATAGAAGGAGTGATCCGATTTTAATCAAGTGTGATACACTCATAGACAAAGACATAAGAAACGATATTCAGATGTTTCAAGGTTGCAGTTCTTACAATAGTGCAGAAAATCGATAATATATATATATATATAAAAGGCAAGGTGTTTGTGTGTGTGTCTGTTTATCTGTCTGTATGTCCTTTATACAAATCCACAAATTTTATCCCATTCTCACCAAACTTCACACAAATATTCTTTAGGCTGAGTCTGAGCTCCAGGACCATGGATTAGTTTTAAAGCATTCATTACACTCGAGCAACGCCGGGCTATACTGCTAGTATATATATACACAAATGCACCGTTTGTCCGTTCATTTAATACTGCTGCCATATGTGGTCGGATGATCCTGCTATTCATCTCGGGTTTCTCGACACCATATAAAGCATGAACTGCAATGTAATTTGTCCTGATCTGGCAGCTCGACTTCAGTCACTTTCTCACCGACGGGATGTGGCTTTCACTCAAATATTTTCACGGCTTCTGCCCTGACGATCTCACCACTTTAGTGTCCCGCCTTCAGAAATTTACTCGACCTACTATACTGGCAACTAAGTCTCACCCATTTCCGGTAAAACCAGTTAAATATAACCCCCACGTCTACTCTATAAGTTTTATATATATATATATATATATATATATATATATATATATGTCAATTGAGTACCATGCGTGATACACGATTAGGCGCTCATATTTCGAAAGAGACATGACTGACTGGGCAGAAGATTATCCCGCAAAAGGTTGCCATTGCTTTCTGCAGTAGACTGCTTGCCAGCCAAGACTATAGAACCAAATCTCTCCTGTTATTTAACCCATAAATGGAGGGAAGAGACGAATTAATACCTTTCCCAAGGGTATTTGTGCGTAAGTGAATGCAAGGAATTCAACTGGAATTCGAACTCGGCTCCCCGATTTCTCGTTCCGAGTCAATATCCACTGCA
Source organism: Ascarosepion bandense (assembly GCA_037127315.1). Lineage (NCBI taxonomy): Eukaryota > Metazoa > Mollusca > Cephalopoda > Sepiida > Sepiidae > Ascarosepion > Ascarosepion bandense. Next base: position 45,440 of record JBBBDQ010001383.1, on the reverse strand, counting down.
CCACAACGATCCGCAAACAGACATGCAATAACAGATTTTACTGTTTACCGTTTTTTATTTATTTATTTATTTTAAGTACGTTCACGTAACGGGGAATATTTGAACGCACAATCTTTAGAATTACAAGAAATTATAACGTTTTCATCCCTGGTTGTATGAACCTAATATATATTTTTTGGTATGGTTACACTTAGTCATAATTTCTGTTCTTTCATTCAGTAATTCATTTTTGTTTGGGAATAACATAATCACTACCTTTTCTTCCTAGCACAGTCTACGTATTTTGCCACCGTTGTAAGAACTGGCTGTTTTCACTATAAACGGTAAAAATCAGTTATTGCAAATCGCCTGAAGACACTAGATGGTAGAAACCTAGGTCACCTAATAACTCGTTTACAAATGAAGAATACTCAAATGTTCTACAATATAATTGTATTGAACAATTTTTAATACAAATGTGGACTGCTCTAATTATGACCAAAAAGTAAGTAATTGAACAATCAATCAATATATATATATATATATATATATATATATATATATATATATAAGTAATTGAACACTCAATATATATATATATATATATATATATATATATATGATTGTTCAATTACTTACTTTTTGATCATAATTAGAGCAGTCTACATTTGTATTAAAACGTGTTCAATACAATTATATTGTAGAACATTGAACAATCAGTATATATATATATATATATATATATGTGTGTGTGTGTGTGTGTGTGTGTGTGTATATATATAAGTAATTGAACAATGAATATATATATATGTATATATATATATATATATAAGTAATTGAACAATGAATATATATATATATATATATATATGTATATATATGTATAGATATATATAAGTAATTGAACAATCAATATATATATATGTATATATATATGTATATATATATATATAAGTAATTGAACAATCAATATATATATGTATATATATATATGTATATATATATATATGTATATATATATATATATATAAGTAATTGAACAATCAATATATATATATCTATATATGTATATATATAATGTATATATATATATATATATAGTAATTGAACAATCAATATACATATATATATATATATATATATGTATGTATGTATATATATATGTATATATATATATATATATATATATATATATATATATATAGTGCATTGGATAATTTCTCACTTTTTTATATTTCTAATTTAGCGCAAGCACGTTGCTTTTCATTTCGCCGGGTGCACAGTTTAGTGGTGGCCTCAGTGAGGCACTGTCTGTCAAAAACGACCATCGTAACGCAAGTCAAACATTTTGAAACGGCATGCAGTACTTAGCATGCACCCAGGATGCTTCAAAAACAACCATTTTAGAGTGTTTGGCTATCAATCTGAAGACAGGGCAGAGGATTCGGAAAGAACCATACGAGTCGAATTATGATTACGAATGTTTTCCGTGTAGTCACTCATGAAGTTGTGATGTCATTATTCATCTTCCCACAGGGCCTTAAGCTCAGCAAGGAGGCCTAGATATTTTTTTATAATCTTTTCACCCCAAACAAGACAGTACTCCAGTGGTGCACAGAGAGTTAGATGTGAGAAGATGCAAAAAAAGAAGAACAAGGCATGTCGGGGAAAAGATAAGAGAACGATGGGAATTGACGTTGCACTTAAACTCTTGGAGACTGGAAACAAGCATACTGAAGGGAGTTCAACAGTCAAGAAAAGAAACTGATAGTGTAGAAGTGACGGTTACATTTGACTGTAAAAGCGTGGGATCTAGTTGCCAATACAGTAGCTGGAGTATATTCGTGTAGACGAGGAACGAGGGAGTTAACCTTATCAGAGTTGTTTCCATGAAAATAGAAAGTAGGCATATACGCTGACGACAACTATAGTTTACACTCCCATCAGTCTAAAGTCTGCCGAGACTGATAAAGCAAACCTCAATATATATATATATATATATATATATATATATATATATATATAGAGAGAGAGAGAGAGAGAGAGAGAGAGAGAGATACATATATATATATATATATATATACACACACACACACATACACACACACACACACACACACACACACACACACACACACACACACACACATATATATATATATATATATAAAGTGAGAGAAAGAGCAATGGATAAATTATCGACTAACTTACGCAAAAATAAAAATAACATTGGCATCTCATTTTGACATATATATTTACCAAAATTACCCGAAATCCTTTAAAATTCCAAAACAAAAATGAATTATTGAATAAAAGAACAGAAATTATGCCTAAGTGTAACCATACCAAAAATATATATATTAGGTTCATACAACCATGGATGAAAACGTTATAATTTCTTATATATATATATATATATATATATATATATAAAAGATAAGACTTTATTAGGTCGAAATAATACAGTCAGTCATTATGAAAAGATCTATTCTTACGTAACAACTCCACATATTTATCTCAGAACTAAATGGTTCTGAAGAACAAGGTTCGCTAATATTCTTCTAAAAATAATTTCAGCCGTCTTTCCTGGGAAAATTGAAACTACCAGACCCTTTAACCTCAAAATGCTGGCTTGGTATGTCTGAAAATGACGAATAATAATTCCTCTTCAGACATTTCTGAAGAATTTCTTATGTAAGCAAAAACACGGAAATTATTATTTCAATGACCTTATTTTAGTTTGGTACAAGGCCAACGAGGACTTAGTTAAGACTGAACTTCCATACTTATCTGCACTTACCCAAATTGACTAGAAGCTGAATATGTTGATTCGAATATTGTGTTCAAATCTATTTTTGTTTGTGTTTGCAGTTGTTTTTTTTTAACATGAATGTAAAGCCATTTTTATAATTTTTAAGCGAAGATATAATTTTTCTCTCTCCTTCTTTCTCACACTTTCTAACTCTTTCTTTTTCTTTCTGCATCTAGATCTCTCTCTCTCTCTCTCTCTCTCTTTCTGTGTGTGTCTCTCTCTATCTCACTCTATTTCCCTTTCTCTCTCTTTTTAATCTCTCTTTTTCTTCCTTTCTCTTTTAGCTGTCTTTCGCTTTCTCACTCTCATTTTCTCTCTCGCTTTCTCTCCTTTTGTCACTCTTTCTTTCTCTTTTTATTTCTATTTTTCTTTATCTCTGTGTGTATCGTCTTCTTTCTTTCTTTCTTTCTTTTGCTCTTTCGCTGTCTATCTCTTTCTCTCTTCTCGGCTTTCTTTTTATCTTGCTTTCGCTTTCTTTCTTTTGCTATCTCTCTTTTCTGTCTCTCCCTCCTAATCTCTCAGTATTTGTCTTTATTCTCTTTTTCTTTCTTTCTTTCTTTCTTTCTTTCTACTTTTCTCTCTCTCTCTCTATATATATATTGATATATAATCATCCGCGTACAGATCTGTTTCACTGTATCACAGCTCATCAGTAAGGTTAGACTCCGATTGCTTTTAACCCAGGATTGAAACCCGACCGAATTGGCGTCAGTCGGCGATTCTACCTCTAGGCTATGGGCGCTCAGTAGAAGAAGGCAGACTTTTTAGCATGTATATTATCATTATACACGCCCAATAGCTGAGAGTGTTCTAATTCATTGCTGAATGAACGATGCGTATATATATATATATATATATATATATATGTGTGTGTGTGTGTGTGTGTGTGTGTGTGTGTGTGTGTGTTGGTCACACCACAAACTCGCTTTCACGATGCTTGGCACTACACTTGAACGATAATTCTAATATTTTTAGGCATTTAAAACAACATGCCTGGCCACATACACAATTCCGGAAAACTCTCGTTGAAAACACAACCATACTTAAACATGAAACAATAAACAAAAACTAAAAATTCTTGAAGCTATATACATAAAACAGTTAAAACCTAACCTGAACAAAATAAACTATGAAATCTCCACAAATCTCCTTCAATGCCTATAACTAATAACAGAAGCCATTGGTTTATTCCAATGGCTTCTCATACTTAATATTTCTTGTTTTCACTCTTGCGTGGCCATGTGTGACGTCATGAGCTGTCATGCGACATTTGCTTTCAGCTTCTTAAATGTACGACTTTGTTGTCGCTTGGAAATCTTCCATGTAAACAAAAACAGTTTGTCATTATCGTTTGTCCGTGTTTATAATATATGATATAATTTGACATCTTTGAAAATGGCTTATGTAAGCCGAAAGCTCAGATTGGATTATTAAAAAAATTATGTCAATATCGTAATTTTCTTTCATTATTTAATGATGATGCTATTAAGCTTATCAGAGAATATGAAAAGAAATTACATAAAATAAATAGACAAAACTTGCCTATATTTAATGAAACACACACACACACACACACACACACACACACACACACATATATATATATATATATATATATATATATATAGATAGATAGATAGATAGATAGATATATAAAGTGAGAGAAAGAGCACTGGATAAATATATATATATATATATATATATATATATATATATATATATAGATAGATAGATAGATAGATAGATAGATAGATAAAGTGAGAGAAAGAGCACTGGATAAATTATCGACTAACTTACGCAAATGAAAATAACATTGGCATCTCATTTTGACAATTTACCAAAATTACCCGAAATGTTTAAAATTCCAAAATAAAAATTAATTATTGAATGAAAGAACAGAAATTATGACTAAGTGTAACCATACCAAAAAATATATATTAGGTTCATAAAACCATGGATGAAAACGTTATAATTTCTTATATATATATTTTTCTTTTATGGTAGTAGCAATCCACTCTCTTCAGAACTCCTTGTTTTTTTTTGTTGTTGTTCTTAGTACTTATTTCTTCATTACTATCCATCTTTATTTTTAATTCATGTTCTGTCTGCCATTCTGTGAAACTTGTGCGTATTTAAAGCTTAACGAAAATAGCTGATTGCAACATGACACATCACGTCATCACAACGTCACTCATTTCTCCGCCAATCAAAGTACAACCCGTGTACAAAGTTTGCAAGAGCATTCCGTATCAACTGAGAATGTGAGGGATGTGGCCCCGTAGACGTAGCTTGGCTAGTGTTAAGACCTGAAATGCTGGATGTAAAAAAAAAAAAAAAGAAAAAGAAAAAAGGTGATCACCTCAAGATGCTTCCTGAAAATAGCGATCGAGTATCGAGGAACTTACGACGTTGTGTCCATGAGAAATAGACGACAGGCTAAAGAAGAACATGTTTACTACCGAAACGCTTTTTTAAATCGTTTCGGGCTCTCTCCAATCTAGAAGGCGAAGTCTGAGAAGCTTCGGCTTTTCGTGCATTGAACACTGTGGCCTCTTCAGGTCGGGTGCTTCTGCAATTCACCTCTGGGTTCTCGTCAAAATCCAAAGAAGGATCTGCAATTTAATTGATCCTAACATGACATCTTGACTTCAGTCACTTTCTCACCGTCGCGATATAGATTGTCTCTGTCTTTTCTAAAAGTATTTTGAGGGCAAAATCTTTTATCCCTGGTGCCCCGACCACATGAATTGCGTCCTACCAGATAGGCATCTAGGTCCCACCCTTTTATTATTGAAATAGTTAAATGTATCCACCTCTTGTACTCTAATAATCTCTTCTCTCGTACTTCCCGCCTGTGGAACTCTCTTCCGTTTACTAGCTTCCCTGCTGGCTGCAATTACTAAAAGTTTAAATGCTACGTCAATTGCCATCTTTTGTTTACTTGATCCCAATCCATCTCTTATCTCTTCTTTGTTATCCTCTTGTATCTTCGGAGGGAGAAATGTCTCAGGCCTGTTCAGAACAAAGAGGAACTCATTTTAATTTTCGCAGTTAATAAATGAAGCTACGTATCATTCATTTAAGATTCTCTTAGTAAATTTAAGCACAATTGCTTTCACCTTTCTCTCCCCGTGCACATTTTTAGCATTATTTTGCAGAATCAATGTGCAGTTCTTTTAAAAGCTTTTGTAATCAAGACAGAGTTTATTTAGTATTCTATTACCATTAGTCAGTTAAGTGCCATACGTGATACACGCTTGGGCGATCATGTCTCGAAAGAGACATGACAGACTGGGCAGAAGATTATCCCGCAGTAGGTTGCCATTGCTTTCTGCGGTAGACTGGTTGCCGACCAAGGCTAGAGAACCCAATCTGTCATGTTATTTGACTCATAACAAGAGGGAGAAGAGATGTATTCTATTATTATGTAATAATTAGTGGGTGCTCAGTTTATTACTTAATAACAATAGAAAACCGATCCCCCACTTTATGACCAGAAGTCAATCATGATTCCAACTATTATATTCAGTCAGTCAGTTAAGTGCCATAGGTGATAAACGCTTGGGCGATTATGTCTCGAAAGAGACTGACTGGGCAGAAGATTATCCCGCAGTAGGTTGCCATTGCTTTCTGCGGTAGACTGGTTGCCGACCAAGGCTATAGAACCCAATCTGTCCTGCTATTTAACACATAACTGGAAGGAAGAGACGAATTAATACTTTTCCCAAGGGTATTTGCGCGTAAGTGAATACTGGAATTCGACTGGAATTCGAACTCGGCTCCCCGGTTTCTTGTTCCGAGCCGATATCCACTGTACCACAACGCATACAAGGTTAAAATTCTTTTTGCATTCTCTAAATTTAATTCGTTTATTATTCGCTTACTAAATCAAGGAACAATTCGTTTAACATTTTTTAAAAATCAAAACAATTGATTTAACATTCTCTTACTAATACGAGGCAGAATACGTTTAGCCTTTTTTACGCAATCTAATCACAATTTGTTTAGCATTCCTTTAACTTATACGAAGCAAAATGCTTTTAGCCTTTTTTACGTAATCAAATCACAATTTATTTTGCATTCTTTTAACTTATACGAAGCAAAATGCGTTTAGCCTTTTTTACGCAATCAAATCACAATTTATTTAGCATTCTTTTCTCGCACATCCCGTTTGTGGAACTCACTTCCGTTTGTATGCTTCCCTGATAGCTACAATGTCTAAAAGTTTAAATGCAACATCAATTACCATACTTGATCCCAACCCATCTCTTATCTCTTCTTCATTATCCCCGTGTATATTTTTTCTCCCATTGTAACCCCCTGCGGACCAGTAACATTTCTGCCTTGCTTGGTGTGAAATGATTATAAAAACTATCTGAATGAATTGCACATGGACGAGCTGACTTTAAATCGTACAAAGTGGAAGTCATTTAAATGGGAGGATAAAATGTCCCAGGTCTTTATCTTTTCTTTAACACTCCCTGTATCCTTTTCCTCGTAGTAACCCTCTGAGCATTGCGGTGCAATTAATATGGACTTCGAATAAAAAATCGAAGAGCCGAGTTCAAATCCCAGTTGAATTCGTTGCATTTACTTACTCATAGAATATTAATCTACCTCTTCTCCCTCTAGATATATGTTAAATAGAAGGATATACTGGGTTCTATAGCCTTGGTTGTCAACAAGTCTACCGCACAAATTTACTTATGCGCAAATACTCATACAATATTAATCTATCTCTTCTCCCTCCAGATATAGGTTAAATAGAAGGATATACTGGGTTTTATAGCCTTGGTTGTCAACAAGTCTACCGCAAAAATTTACTTATGCGCAAATACTCATACAATATTAATCTATCTCTTCTCCCTCCAGATATAGGTTAAATAGAAGGATATACTGGGTTCTATAGCCTTGGTTGTCAACAAGTCTACCGCAAAAATTTACTTACGCGCAAATACTCATACAATATTAATCTATCTCTTCTCCCTCCAGATATAGGTTAAATAGAAGGATATACTGGGTTCTATAGCCTTGGTTGTCAACAAGTCTACCGCAAAAATTTACTTATGCGCAAATACTCATACAATATTAATCTATCTCTTCTCCCTCCAGATATAGGTTAAATAGAAGGATATACTGGGTTCTATAGCCTTGGTTGTCAACAAGTCTACCGCACAAATTTACTTATGCGCAAATACTCATACAATATTAATCTATCTCTTCTCCCTCCAGATATAGGTTAAATAGAAGGATATACTGGGTTCTATGGCCTTGGTTGTCAACAAGCCCACCGCAAAAATTTACTTACGCGCAAATACTCATACAATATTAATCTATCTCTTCTCCCTCCAGATATAGGTTAAATAGAAGGATATACTGGGTTCTATAGCCTTGGTTGTCAACAAGTCTACCGCAAAAAATTACTTATGCGCAAATACTCATACAATATTAATCTATCTCTTCTCCCTCCAGATATAGGTTAAATAGAAGGATATACTGGGTTCTATAGCCTTGGTTGTCAACAAGTCTACCGCACAAATTTACTTATGCGCAAATACTCATACAATATTAATCTATCTCTTCTCCCTCCAGATATAGGTTAAATAGAAGGATATACTGGGTTCTATGGCCTTGGTTGTCAACAAGCCCACCGCAAAAATTTACTTACGCGCAAATACTCATACAATATTAATCTATCTCTTCTCCCTCCAGATATAGGTTAAATAGAAGGATATACTGGGTTCTATAGCCTTGGTTGTCAACAAGTCTACCGCACAAATTTACTTATGCGCAAATACTCATACAATATTAATCTATCTCTTCTCCCTCCAGATATAGGTTAAATAGAAGGATATACTGGGCTCTATAGCCTTGGTTGTCAACAAGTCTACCGCAAAAATTTACTTATGCGCAAATACTCATACAATATTAATCTATCTCTTCTCCCTCCAGATATAGGTTAAATAGAAGGATATACTGGGTTCTATAGCCTTAGTTGTCAACAAGTCTACCGCAAAAATTTACTTATGCGCAAATACTCATACAATATTAATCTATCTCTTCTCCCTCCAGATATAGGTTAAATAGAAGGATATACTGGGTTCTATGGCCTTGGTTGTCAACAAGCCCACCGCAAAAATTTACTTACGCGCAAATACTCATACAATATTAATCTATCTCTTCTCCCTCCAGATATAGGTTAAATAGAAGGATATACTGGGTTCTATAGCCTTGGTTGTCAACAAGTCTACCGCACAAATTTACTTATGCGCAAATACTCATACAATATTAATCTATCTCTTCTCCCTCCAGATATAGGTTAAATAGAAGGATATACTGGGTTCTATAGCCTTGGTTGTCAACAAGTCTACCGCAAAAATTTACTTATGCGCAAATACTCATACAATATTAATCTATCTCTTCTCCCTCCAGATATAGGTTAAATAGAAGGATATACTGGGCTCTATAGCCTTGGTTGTCAACAAGTCTACCGCAAAAATTTACTTATGCGCAAATACTCATACAATATTAATCTATCTCTTCTCCCTCCAGATATAGGTTAAATAGAAGGATATACTGGGCTCTATAGCCTTAGTTGTCAACAAGTCTACCGCAAAAATTTACTTATGCGCAAATACTCATACAATATTAATCTATCTCTTCTCCCTCCAGATATAGGTTAAATAGAAGGATATACTGGGTTCTATAGCCTTGGTTGTCAACAAGTCTACCGCACAAATTTACTTATGCGCAAATACTCATACAATATTAATCCATCTCTTCTCCCTCCAGATATAGGTTAAATAGAAGGATATACTGGGTTCTATAGCCTTGGTTGTCAACAAGCCCACCGCAAAAATTTACTTACGCGCAAATACTCATACAATATTAATCTATCTCTTCTCCCTCCAGATATAGGTTAAATAGAAGGATATACTGGGTTCTATAGCCTTGGTTGTCAACAAGTCTACCGCACAAATTTACTTATGCGCAAATACTCATACAATATTAATCTATCTCTTCTCCCTCCAGATATAGGTTAAATAGAAGGATATACTGGGTTCTATAGCCTTGGTTGTCAACAAGTCTACGGCACAAATTTACTTATGCGCAAATACTCATACAATATTAATCTATCTCTTCTCCCTCCAGATATAGGTTAAATAGAAGGATATACTGGGTTCTATAGCATTGGTTGTCAACAAGTCTACCGCAAAAATTTACTTACGCGCAAATACTCATACAATATTAATCTATCTCTTCTCCCTCCAGATATAGGTTAAATAGAAGGATATACTGGGTTCTATAGCCTTGGTTGTCAACAAGTCTACCGCAAAAATTTACTTATGCGCAAATACTCATACAATATTAATCTATCTCTTCTCCCTCCAGATATAGGTTAAATAGAAGGATATACTGGGCTCTATAGCCTTGGTTGTCAACAAGTCTACCGCAAAAATTTACTTATGCGCAAATACTCATACAATATTAATCTATCTCTTCTCCCTCCAGATATAGGTTAAATAGAAGGATATACTGGGCTCTATAGCCTTGGTTGTCAACAAGTCTACCGCAAAAATTTACTTACGCGCAAATACTCATACAATATTAATCTATCTCTTCTCCCTCCAGATATAGGTTAAATAGAAGGATATACTGGGCTCTATAGCCTTAGTTGTCAACAAGTCTACCGCAAAAATTTACTTATGCACAAATACTCTTTACACAATATTAATCTATCTCTTCTCCCTCCAGATATAGGTTAAATAGAAGGATATACTGGGTTCTATAGCCTTGGTTGTCAACAAGTCTACCGCAAAAATTTACTTATGCGCAAATACTCATACAATATTAATCCATCTCTTCTCCCTCCAGATATAGGTTAAATAGAAGGATATACTGGGTTCTATAGCCTTGGTTGTCAACAAGTCCACCGCAAAAATTTACTTACGCGCAAATACTCATACAATATTAATCTATCTCTTCTCCCCTCCAGATATAGGTTAAATAGAAGGATATACGGGGTTCTATAGCCTTGGTTGTCAACAAGTCTACTGCAAAAATTTACTTATACTTTTAATCTCATACAATATTAATCTATCTCTTCTCCCTCCAGATATAGGTTAAATAGAAGGATATACTGGGTTCTATAGCCTTGGTTGTCAACAAGTCTACCGCAAAAATTTACTTATGCGCAAATACTCATACAATATTAATCTATCTCTTCTCCCTCCAGATATAGGTTAAATAGAAGGATATACTGGGTTCTATAGCCATTGGTTGTCAACAAGTCTACCGCAAAATTTACTTATGCGCAAATACTCATACAATATTAATCTATCTCTTCTCCCTCCAGATAGGTTAAATGAAGGATATACTGGGTTCTATAGCCTTGGTTGTCAACAAGTCTACCGCAAGAAATTTACTTATACTTGTAATACTCACTAGTAATAATCCATCTCTTCTCCCTCCAGATATAGGTTAAATAGAAGGATATACTGGGTTCTATAGCCTTGGTTGTGTCAACAAGTCCACCGCAAAAATTTACTTACGCGCAAATACTCATACAATATTAATCTATCTCTTCTCCCTCCAGATATAGGTTAAATAGAAGGATATACGAAGTTCTATAGCCTTGGTTGTCAACAAGTCTACCGCAAAAATTTACTTATGCGCAAATACTCATACAATATTAATCTATCTCTTCTCCCTCCAGATATAGGTTAAATAGAATATACTGGGTTCTATAGCCTTGGTTGTCAACAAGTCTACCGCAAGAAATTACTTATGCGCAAATACTCATACAATATTAATCTATCTCTTCTCCCCTCCAGATATAGGTTAAATAGAAGGATATACTGGGTTCCTGGCCTTGGTTGTCAACAAGTCTACCGCAAAAATTTACTTATGCGCAAATACTCATACAATATTAATCTATACAATATTAATCTATCTCTTCTCCCTCCAGATATAGGTCAAATAGAAGGATATACTGCGTTCTATAGCCTTGGTTGTCAACCAGTCTACCGCAAAAAGAGATGGCAACATAATGCGGGAAAATATTCTGCTAACTCATGGATCGAAAGAGACATGATCACTCAAGCTTATATCACGTATGGCACTTAACTGGCTGAACCCCTGCACACCAGTGGTTCTGCCTTGCTTGCAGGTAAAATGATTTTAAAAAAAGACGCTATTTCCTGAGCGGTGCTTAATGTTTGTTATTAATGGTTGTTATTTTTTTATAATCATATCGCCCCAAGCAAGGCATTTTATTGCTACTGTTTTGAAGGTGGGTTACATAAGAGGAAAGTTATGAAAAAGAGTGACAAGTTATATGGAGTGTCAGGAAGTGGATAAGAGAAGGATGAGAAGAGAGTAGAGTGGACGGAGACAGGAGCATGAGAGAGAGGATGCAGGTTAGTGAGATAGGAGATGACTACTGACTTTACATTTAAATTCTTGGAGATTATAGTTGTCGGGAAAGCAAGTAAATGGAAGGGAATTCCACAGGATAGAAGTGCGAGAAAAGAAGCTGATGGAGTAGAATTTTGAGTTTACAAATTATTGGTTTCACAGTAAAAGGGTGGGACCTAGTTGCTAATCTTGTGGCTCGAGTAAATTTATATATAGGCGGCACCAGTGAGCTAAGCTCATCGGAGCAGAAGCCGTGAATGTATTTGTAGAAGAGATACAAAGAAGCCACATTGCACCGGTGAGAAAGTGACTGTATCCGAGCTGCCAAGTCAGGATCTATTACATTACAGATTCTTCGTTGGATTTTGTCAAGGACTCTTATATGGAGAGCAGAAACACCAGACCAGATATGGGAGAAGTATTCAATGCACGGGTGGATGGTAGATTTATATATGTGCAGGATTTTTTCAGGCGGAAAAAATTGGAAATAATATAATGAATTCATTGTAAGGTCAGCTGCTCAGGAGGTGATTCGCTTTCTTGTGCAAAATCGATCTTACATATCGATATATCTATCTTAGTTTCACTGTTTAAGATATTGAAAGACAGGGATAGCAACCCAAATATGCGTACCCATTGAAATAACATTTATAGTTTTTAAAAATTAATGTCGGAAAAAATCCATTCAAAAATTACTGTTGTTTATGTTTCGGATACGAAACTGAAGCTAGCAGGTATAGTTTCGTAGGAGTCCCGACAAGAAATGTTCTTTCATTGAATAGGTAAGCGAACCCTTGCTCTATAAACGTGGCCAAAATGCTAACGGCACTCTCGACTATGGAAACGGTTTCTCTGATGGAAAAGAGGATACGGGTTCCGTTTCTGTCGGAGAAACAATCTGTCTTTAGTAAGACTTTTCAATTTATGCTGGTTGTTATTAGTTTCATTGTTTAAGAAAAGAAAAGAAAAACCCGCGATATCAGCTTAAATATATGAGCCCACTAAAAATGACGTTTATAATAAAGGCATTTTTGTTGATGGAAGCATCTTTGTGCTGAAGCTGATAATTAAGGTTTCCTACCGTGGAGTCCGTCGCTAATACCAGACGACTTCGATAATTAAGCCGATAAATAAGCTTTTCTGCCCTCGGATCGGTCGCTAATACCAGTCGATTCGGATAATCAAGACGATAAATAAGCTTTCTTGCCGTGAGTTTGAACGCTAATGCCAGTCGACTCGGATACTCAAGCCGATAAATAAGCTTTACTGTCGTGAGGTTGGTCGCTAATACCAGTCGACTGGGTTAATCAAGCCGATAAATAAACTTTCCTACCATTTTGTCCGTCGCTAATTCCAGTCGACTCGGATAATCAACCCGAAAAATAAGCCTTCCTGCCCTTGGGGTCGGTCGCTAATACCAGACAACTCGGATAATCAAGCCGATAAATAAGCTTTCTTTTCGTGGGGTCAGTCGCTAATACCAGTCGACTCAGTTAATCAAGCCGATAAATACACTGTCCTACCATGGGGACCGTTGCTAATACCAGTCGACTCGGATAATCAAGCCGATAAATAAGCTTTCTTGCCTTGATATTGGTCACTAATACTAGACAACTCAGATAATCAAGCCGATAAATCAGCTTTCCTTTCGTGGGGTCAGTCGCTAATACCAGTCGACTCAGATAATCAAGCCGATAAATAAGCTTTCCTGTCGTGGGACCGTCGCTAATACCATTCGACTCGGATAATCAAGCCGATAAATAATCTTTCCTGCCATGGGATCGGTCGCTAATACCAGTCGACTCGGATAATCAAGCCGATAAATAAGCTTTCCTGCTTAATTAAAGGACCGTCGTTAATACCAGTTGATTCGAACTTGCCATTGTCGGTGACATCAGCGTTGGCTTTATCGTTTGCCAGTGGTTTAAAAATGGCTGATTTGAAAACCGCGTGGGAAATTTTCTGATCGATCAGAAACGATGATTATGAAGCTGATACTTTTGAACGGTATTTTGGTAGTGGGTGCGCGGTAAAGGACTTTTTTGTCATATGTGATGTAGATATCGAATTGAGCACCTCCGTTTGAACCAAAGGACTGGAGTTCCGGCAGGATACAGGTCAAGCGTTAAAGTCAATCGACAACAAAGGAGAGCGAGAAATAAATATTTATCATACATGACATGCCAGTAATTTCAAAATAGTAAAAGCAAAAGATAAATAGAATATTTATATTCCACAATATCTTTTCCCAGTACATTTCACTGTAATCTTTTATCCGTCTATTAAGAGATAAAAGAGAAAGAAAGAGGAAGTTCATTGATAATAATAGAGTTTTTTTTCTGGGTAACATTTCAAATTGTTAAGTGTTTCTGTTAATAGAACGTAATGTTTATTTACGAATGCATTAAGTATTGGCATATATTACTTATTTATTTTCCCATGACTAAACGTTTTATACGTGTTAATTCAACTCACAAAATAAGTAATGACTATTTATAAATACAAAACATACGATCTCTAGAGAGCTGTGACTATCTACATCGTGCCATTTAACAAAAGAAAACAAAAATCTTAATTTGCTTGAATTTCTTAGATGAAGCAATGTCATTATTATTCAATTTTACTCGTCTTCTCTTCATTTTATTTCTATTACTTGTTTAGACATTCTGGTAGTAATAAGACGTAATGGTCTTAGGTTTTCTGAATTTCTTAGATGACAAATTGTCATTGTTATACATTTTTACTCGTCTTTTCGTCATCTTATTTCTATTGCTTGCTTACACCTAGTAGTAGTAATAAGACGTAATAGTCTTAAGTTGTCTGAATTTCTTAGATGAAGCCTTGTCATTATTATTCATTTTTGACTCGTCTTTCTTTCATCTTATTTCTATTGCTTGTTTACACCTAGCAGTAGTAATAAGACGTAATAGTCTTAAGTTGTCTGAATTTCTTAGATGAAGACTTTTCATTATTATTCATTTTTGACTCGTCTTTCTTTCATCTTATTTCTATTGCTTGCTTACACCTAGTAGTAGTAATGAGACGTAATAGTCTTAAGTTGTCTGAATTTCTTAGATGAAGCCTTGTCATTATTATTCATTTTTGACTCGTCTTTCTTTCATCTTATTTCTATTGCTTGTTTACACCTAGCAGTAGTAATAAGACGTAATAGTCTTAAGTTGTCTGAATTTCTTAGATGAAGACTTTTCATTATTATTCATTTTTGACTCGTCTTTCTTTCATCTTATTTCTATTGCTTGTTTTCACCTAGTAGTAGTAATAAGCCACAATGATTTCAAGTCAGCTTTAGAACAGACCAAACTGATTCATAAAATCCTTTTATTGTGAATTGAATCGTTGAAATCAGTCTGGTTGCGGTCGCAAGTCCTTACTTGACATGCAAGATTTGATGATCACTGCGAAGCCGCCTATAGAAACAAACACAAGACATTGTTGAGAGCAAAGCCGATGGTAGTAGATATCACAATCGGAAGATATATGCCACAAAACGTTAAAGTAGGAAAAATTGACATTGTGCGTGAAAATGTGTCAGCATTTAAATATCTGGGACTGAGGTGGGCTGTAATTTCTCAATCAAAATAATTTATAATTCTCAAAAGACAACGAAACCTATTTAAAGTCATAAATGCTTGTCGATATACACGCCGATCAATCGATTGATATTTATGTCTAACTAGCAATATAGCCCGGCGTTGCTCTGGTGTAATGAAAGCTTTAAACCTAATCCATTGTCCTGGAGCTCAGACTCTTTGGACGTTGGCACGAAAGACTAAAAAGCAGTAGTTGTTTCCAGTTAAAGCGAAAACGTAGACTGAAAGAAAAATGAATGGATGTAAGTCAAATTTTGATTTCCTGGTATCGATATCAAATAGGTTTTTTTCGGCGTAAACTGAATTTTGAAGGCTAAATAAGTCCTCTGAGTAAATGGTATCATGGCTGAGACTAAGAACCACAATTATACCTACTTACAGCCAAACACGGCGAAAAAACTAAAACAAAAGGGCTGAAAAAATAAAGACATAAAGGCAGATAAACAGACACACACACGCACACAAACATCTTGCCTTTCATATATATATATTATCAATTTTCTGCACTATTGTAAGAACTGCAACCTTGAAACTTCTGAATATCGTTTCTTATGTCTTTGTCTATGAGTGTATCAAATTTGATTAAAATCCGACCACTCCTTCTTTAACCCGATTTTTTCGATTATCGATTTTCGATATTTATCGGGGGCACTTCAACACAAAACCTAGCTAACAACACTCGCAGACGCTTATAGTACAACTGCGCAAATTTTCAAGAAAATCGGTTCAGCAGTTTCGGAGTCTATAGGTAACGGACACACACACACAGACACACACACACACAGACAAAGTTCCATTTATAAATAAGTTTAGATTCAACGCATGGTTGAATAATTATGAGGCCTGGTTTCGAATTTCAAACCGTTTGATTAATCAGGGAGCTGACTTAACCTGTTCATGTTTTGTATTAACGGTTATTTTTCTCGATATTCATGTGTCTCTTAATCTGAAAACCTATAATTTGAGTGGCTCTTTGAACTTGGGCACAGTGAACAACACTATCAAACATGAATAAATAAAAATAATTAAAAACTTCTTCTTGATCAAAGCATTGGTTCATGAATTTGATTGATTGTTTGATTTTGTTTAGTGGCATATGAACATCTATATGGGTTAATCAATATTGAAATCTAAATATTTTGCATGCAATTTTATGCCTCCAACTACAGAAATATTGTGCATAATTTTATACTTTTCGGGTAAACGTATTTTTTTTTAGATAGTTAGTTTTTTTTAGATAGTTTATATTACCAACAACATAAAATATGTTGTTGGTAATATAAATTTACTAGTAACGTCATTACAAAATAGGAGGTTCATTAAAAAAAGGGTAACTTTTTCGGTATAAGGACTTCTAATACAGATAGACGCTTACTTTTTAATTTTTTTCCTTTACTTCTTTTTCGAAGGGATTTAATTTTTTTTTTTTTTTTGCAGGTTGAAAAAAAGAAAACTTTGAGAGGTTTGGAGATTAACAAAGATGGCCGACTAAGAAGCATGCTCCAGGATTGAACAGAGGTCAGTTATCAAGGTTTTGGTTGCTGAAGGGTACAAACCAGTTGAAATTCATAGGAGAGTGTCAACTGTGTATGGGGCCACATGTTTCAGCCAAAAAATATCTACAAGTGGGCTAAATTTTTTAAAGAAGTTTGAAAGTGACGTTGAAGTCAAAAGTTCTGTGAGCAATTAGCTGAGACATCAGTCCAAAGATGTTTACGCTGAGGGAATACGGGAGCTTGTGCCCAGATGGGAAAAGTGTGTGACACTGCTGGGAGACTACGTTGAAAAAAAAAAAGTAAGCTTCTATCTGTATTAGAAAAATCCCCGTTAGAAAAATTCACCTTATTTATTGAATGACCCTCGTATATGGTTTGTAATTTTTTAGATCACTGTATTGCTGGTATTTTTACTATATAAATGTAATTTATATTTCGTTATTGTTGTATTGATTATCATTTCGCTATACAAATGCATTACTGGTCATTTTTTTTATAAAAACATATTACTGGTCATTTTATTATAAGACTGTATTGTTGGTCATTTTATGATAAAAATGTATTACTGAACATATTATTATAAAAATGTAATTGTAGTCATGTTATTAAAAAATGTATTGCTGGTCATTTTATTATAAAGAATGTAGTCATTTTATTATAAAAGGTCTTATTACACATTTTATTACAAAATATATTGGTGTTCATTCTATTATGAAAATGTATTACTGAACATTTTATTATAAAATGTATTGTTGGTCATTTTATTATAAAAATGTATTGCTGAACATTTTATTATAAAAATGTAATTGTAGTCATTTTACTAAAAAATGTATTGGTAGTCATTTTAATATAAAAGGTCTTATTACACATTTTATTACAAAATATATTGGTGTCCATTCTATTATGAAAATGTATTGTAGCCATTTTATTAATAAAAATGTATTACTAGTCATTTTTATTATAATATGTATTGTGGTCATTTTATTATAAAATGTATTCCAGGTAATTTTATTATAAAATTGTATTGAGTAGTCATTTTATTATAAAAATGTATTGTAGTCATTTTATTATAAAAATGTATTGTAGTCATTTTATTATAAAAATGTATTGTAGTCATTTTATTATAAAAATGTATTGTAGTCATTTTATTATAAAATGTATTGTAGTCATTTTATTATAAAAATGTATTGTAGTCATTTTATTATAAAAATGTATTGTAGTCATTTTATTATAAAAATGTATTGTAGTCATTTTATTATAAAAATGTATTGTAGTCATTTTATTATAAAATTGTATTGTAGTCATTTTATTATAAAAATGTATTGTAGTCATTTTATTATAAAAATGTATTGTAGTCATTTTATTATAAAAATGTATTGTAGTCATTTTATTATAAAAATGTATTGTAGTCATTTTATTATAAAATGTATTGTAGTCATTTTATTATAAAATGTATTGTAGTCATTTTATTATAAAAATGTATTGTAGTCATTTTATTATAAAAATTGTATTGTAGTCATTTTATTATAAAAATGTATTGTAGTCATTTTATTATAAAAATGTATTGTAGTCATTTTATTATAAAAATGTATTGTAGTCATTTTATTATAAAAATGTATTGTAGTCATTTTATTATAAAAATGTATTGTAGTCATTTTATTATAAAATGTATTGTAGTCATTTTATTATTAAAAATTGTATTGTAGTCATTTTATTATAAAAATGTATTGTAGTCATTTTATTATAAAATTGTATTGTAGTCATTTTATTATAAAAATGTATTGTAGTCATTTTATTATAAAATGTATTGTAGTCATTTTATTATAAAAATGTATTGTAGTCATTTTATTATAAAATGTATTGTAGTCATTTTATTATAAAATGTATTGTAGTTATTTTATTATAAAATGTATTGTAGTCATTTTATTATAAAAATGTATTGTAGTCATTTTATTATAAAATGTATTGTAGTCATTTTATTATAAAAATGTATTGTAGTCATTTTATTATAAAAATGTACTGTAGTCATTTTATTATAAAATGTATTGTAGTCATTTTATTATGAAAATGTATTGTAGTCATTTTATTATAAAAATGTACTGTAGTCATTTTATTATAAAATGTATTGTAGTCATTTTATTATAAAAATGTATTGTAGTCATTTTATTATAAAAATGTATTGTAGTCATTTTATTATAAAAATGTATTGTAGTCATTTTATTATAAAAATGTACTGTAGTCATTTTATTATAAAAATGTACTGTAGTCATTTTATTATAAAAATGTATTGTAGTCATTTTATTTTAAAATTGTATTGAGTAGTCATTTTATTATAAAAATGTATTGTAGTCATTTTATTATAAAAATGTATTGTAGTCATTTTATTATAAAAATGTATTGTAGTCATTTTATTATAAAAATGTATTGTAGTCATTTTATTATAAAAATGTACTGTAGTCATTTTATTATAAAAATGTACTGTAGTCATTTTATTATAAAAATGTATTGTAGTCATTTTATTATAAAATGTATTGTAGTCATTTTATTATAAAATGTATTGTAGTCATTTTATTATCAAAATGTATTGTAGTCATTTTATTATAAAAATGTATTGTAGTCATTTTATTATAAAATGTATTGTAGTCATTTTATTATCAAAATGTATTGTAGTCATTTTATTATAAAAATGTATTGTAGTCATTTTATTATAAAAATGTATTGTAGTCATTTTATTATAAAAAGGCATTGTAGTCATTTTATTATAAAATGTATTGTAGTCATTTTATTATAAAAATGTATTGTAGTCATTTTATTATAAAAATGTACTGTAGTCATTTTATTATAAAATGTATTGTAGTCATTTTATTATAAAAATGTATTGTAGTCATTTTATTATAAAAATGTATTGTAGTCATTTTATTATAAAAATGTATTGTAGTCATTTTATTATAAAAATGTATTGTAGTCATTTTTGATTATAAAATGTATTTTAGTCATTTTATTATAAAAATGTACTGTAGTCATTTTATTATAAAAATGTACTGTAGTCATTTTATTATAAAATGTATTGTAGTCATTTTATTATAAAAATGTATTGTAGTCATTTTATTATAAAAATGTATTGTAGTCATTTTATTATAAAAATGTATTGTAGTCATTTTATTATAAAAATGCATTGTAGTCATTTTATTATAAAAATGTATTGTAGTCATTTTATTATAAAATGTATTGTAGTCATTTTATTATAAAATGTATTGTAGTCATTTTATTATAAAAATGTATTGTAGTCATTTTATTATAAAAATGTATTGTAGTCATTTTATTATAAAATTGTATTGTAGTCATTTTATTATAAAAATGTATTGTAGTCATTTTATTATAAAATGTATTGTAGTCATTTTATTATAAAAATGTATTGTAGTCATTTTATTATAAAATGTATTGTAGTCATTTTATTATAAAATGTATTGTAGTTATTTTATTATAAAATGTATTGTAGTCATTTTATTATAAAAATGTATTGTAGGCATTTTATTATAAAATGTATTGTAGTCATTTTATTATAAAAATGTATTGTAGTCATTTTATTATAAAAATGTACTGTAGTCATTTTATTATAAAATGTATTGTAGTCATTTTATTATGAAAATGTATTGTAGTCATTTTATTATAAAAATGTATTGTAGTCATTTTATTATAAAATGTATTGTAGTCATTTTATTATAAAAATGTATTGTAGTCATTTTATTATAAAAATGTATTGTAGTCATTTTATTATAAAAATGTATTGTAGTCATTATATTATAAAAATGTACTGTAGTCATTTTATTATAAAAATGTACTGTAGTCATTTTATTATAAAAATGTATTGTAGTCATTTTATTTTAAAATTGTATTGAGTAGTCATTTTATTATAAAAATGTATTGTAGTCATTTTATTATAAAAATGTATTGTAGTCATTTTATTATAAAAATGTATTGTAGTCATTTTATTATAAAAATGTATTGTAGTCATTTTATTATAAAAATGTACTGTAGTCATTTTATTATAAAAATGTACTGTAGTCATTTTATTATAAAAATGTATTGTAGTCATTTTATTATAAAATGTATTGTAGTCATTTTATTATAAAATGTATTGTAGTCATTTTATTATCAAAATGTATTGTAGTCATTTTATTATAAAAATGTATTGTAGTCATTTTATTATAAAAATGTATTGTAGTCATTTTATTATAAAAATGTATTGTAGTCATTTTATTATAAAAATGTATTGTAGTCATTTTATTATAAAAATGTATTGTAGTCATTTTATTATAAAAATGCATTGTAGTCATTTTATTATAAAATGTATTGTAGTCATTTTATTATAAAAATGTATTGTAGTCATTTTATTATAAAAATGTACTGTAGTCATTTTATTATAAAATGTATTGTAGTCATTTTATTATAAAAATGTATTGTAGTCATTTTATTATAAAAATGTATTGTAGTCATTTTATTATAAAAATGTATTGTAGTCATTTTATTATAAAAATGTATTGTAGTCATTTTTGATTATAAAATGTATTTTAGTCATTTTATTATAAAAATGTACTGTAGTCATTTTATTATAAAAATGTACTGTAGTCATTTTATTATAAAAATGTATTGTAGTCATTTTATTATAAAATTAGTATTTTGAGTAGTCATTTTATTCATTTTTAAAAATTATAAAATGTATTTTAGTCATTTTATTATAAAAATGTATTGTAGTCATTTTATTATAAAAATTGTATTGAGTAGTCATTTTATTATAAAAATTGTATTGTAGTCATTTTATTATAAAAATGTATTGTAGTCATTTTATTATAAAAATGTATTGTAGTCATTTTATTATAAAAATTGTACTTTTGTAGTCATTTTATTATAAAAATGTATTGTAGTATTTTATTTTATTAAAAATAAAATTGTATTGAGTAGTCATTTTATTATAAAAATGTATTGTAGTCATTTTATTATAAAAATGTATTGTAGTCATTTTATTATAAAAATGTATTGTAGTCATTTTATTATAAAATGTATTGTAGTCATTTTATTATAAAAATGTATTGTAGTCATTTTATTATAAAAATGGATTGAGGTTGAGTCAATTTATTGTGAAGATGTATTCGCGATACCATCTCTTGGATATGGGCGCTCAGTGGAGAAAGGCGGATTTTAGCGTCTAACATAAACATTGTGAACGCACGCCAGTAGTCGAGAGTGTTCAAATTCATTATTGAATGAACGATGCGTAAATGCGTGAGTAGCTACTGATTTTAAAGTCTACCATTTCTCTTTAGTACTCAATCGGCGGGCGAAAGCGTAAATAGTCATCCGCAGACAGTCCTGTTTTGCTGTATCACAGTTCATCAGTACGGTTAGACATTCGATTGCTTCTATCCAGGATTGAAACCCGACCGTATTGACATCAGTCGGCGATGCTACCTGTACCCAATGGAATGAACTCTGCCAACCATTAGATATACCTCCCCTCACAAGCGATGAGAGTAGATAGCCAGTAGATAGCATGATAGCCTGATTAAGTAACGTCCTGAACATAGCCGAGAATCGTCTACGAACACTGCTACCGTAAAAATCATTACGAGTCCCGTTTCGAGGGTCGAATTATTGTATTACACACCAACCCGTATAATCGTTATTCTAACAAAGCTTCAAGTCTTGTATTTTGCCGTGTTTAATATTTATTTGTTATTTCCTATTTTGGTTGTTTTTGTGTTATTCTTGCTGGATGTTTAACCGGGTTCACGACAGGGTGCTCGGTGGAGGAAGACGAAATATTAGTGGTCCCTTTTTGTGATCAGTAATCCGTGTCTCAAGGAAAGCCGGGAATCCGAAACTTAATTCTGAAGGCAGTTCATTGTTTTTTTTCCTGCAACTTGTTTTTTTTACCTCTCTCTCTCTCTCCCTCTCCGCCTCTCCCTCTCTCCCCTGCCCCCTCTCCCATCCCTCTCTCTCCCTCCCTCTCTCTCCGCCTCTCCTTCTCTCTCTCCCTCTCCCTCCTCCTCAACCCCCTCTCTCCCTCTCCCATCTCCAATCCCTCCCTCCCTATCTCCCAGACCCCTCTCCCATCCCTCTCTCTCCCTCTCTTTCCCTCCCTTTCTCTCACTCCCTCCCACCCTTGCTCCACAACCACTTCCCCTTCCCTATCCCTCCCTCTCTCTCCGCCTCTCCTTCTCTCTCCCTCTCCCTCCTCCTCCACCCCTCTCTCCCTGTCCCATCTCCAATCCCTCCCTCCCTATCTCCCAGTCCCTCCCTCTCCCCTGTCCCCTCTCCCATCCCTCTCTCTCCCTCTCTTTCCCTCTCTTTCTCTCACTCCCTCCCACCCTTGCTCCACAACCACTTCCCCTTCCCTATCTCTCCCTTTCTCTCTCTCTCTTTTTCTCCCTCCTCCTCTCTCTTATCCGCCAACGTGTTTTTAATTCCTGCTATTTTTTTTCTCTTGTGCCAATTCTTTTTACATTGATGATTTCTTTTTGTTCCGCTTTCATTCCGATCTTTTATTTCCTTCATGTCTTCACTTGTTCACAGTTTTATCTTTTCCGCTATTCTTTTCTTCCCCTTTTTTTACGCATTCATTTGTTTTATGTTCATCGCTTTTCGCAATCTTTATTCGTTTGTCGCACGAATAAAGACCTAATTAGGGAAAGTAATTAACCGATAAAATTGATGACACTTTTTGACCTATATACAGAAAAAACAAAAACAAAACAAAAAAAACGGAAACAAAATAGAATCTCTGACATTACAAAATAATAACACCGGAACTTGTATGTTGTTGGCTATTTTCAGATAGCATAGTAACTTGTGGTATGTGTTTTAGAAAGAAAGAACGAAAGAAAGAAAGAAGAACGGAATAAAGAAAGAAAAAAGAAAAAAAGGAAGGAAAGAAGAAACAAAGAAAGAAAGAAATATAGTAAGGAAGGAAGGAAGGAAGGAGGAACGAAAAAAGAAACGATCGAACGAAACGATGAAGAAAGAAAGAAAGAAAGAGAGAAAGAAAAAGAAAGAAAAAAGAACACAGAAAGAAAGAAATGTAGGAAGGAACGAAGGAACGAAGGAAGGAAGGAACGAAAGGATGAAGAAAGAAAGAAAGAAAGAAAGAAAGAAAGAAAGAAAGAAAGGAAAGAATACAGAAAAAGAAAGGAAGAACGGAATAAAAGAAAGAAGAAAGAAAGAAAGAAAGAAAGAAAGGAAGGAAAGAAGAAACAAAGAAAGAAAGAAATATAAGAAGGAACGAAGGAACGAACGAATGAACGATGGAAAGATGGAACGAACGAACGGATGAAGAAAGAAAGAAAGAAAGAAAGAAAGAAAGAAGGAAGCACGATAAAAGAAAGCGAGAAAAATAAATTGATGAAAGAAAGACAAATGGCAACAAAAATTAAGGATGTAATAAAAGAAAGTTGCATGAATGAAAAGCAAAGAATCTATAACAATAAAAACGAAAGAGTTAAAATAAGCGAGAAATGTGAAAAAGAGAGAAGAAAAGAAAGAGAAACGATAACAATGAAGAAAGAAAGAAAGAAGTAAAGCATGTGACGAGGAAAAGAGGACGAGGTAGGAATGTCGACAAGAAAGAGAAATGGTAACGACAAAAAGCAAGATGGAAATAAAACAAAAGACCAAGGTAAGATAAAAAAAAAAAAAGATAAAGAAACAGCAAATAAAAAAAGGAAATAAAAGTTCAAGAACAAAAGCAAAGACTAGAAGAAAAGAAAAACGAAAAAAGAAAAGAGAGAAAGTATGAAAGATAGAAAAATGAAAAAAGTAACTGCGAAAATGAAGCCAAAATAAAATCAAATGAAAATAATAAAAAAAAAAATGATTGAAAAATAGGCAAACAATGTGGAGTAAAATGCTAAATGATAGAAAGAAAGGAATTTTTTTTAAAAAAAAGCAATTGATGAAGAAAAACAAAGAAAAAAATAAACGCAAAGAAGAAAAAAAAAGGAAGGAAAGCGAAAGAAAATAATAAAAATAATGAAAGAATATAAAAAAGTTTTCAAAACAGGATGAATAAAGTTGGAACTAATAAAGTAAAGAACGAAACAACGAAAAGATATGGGTCATTCAATAAATAAGGTGAATTTTTAGGTATGAGGACTTCTACGAGGGTCATTCAATAAATAAGGTGAATGTTTCGGTATAAGGACTTCTACGCGGGTCATTCAATAAATAAGGTGAATGTTTCGGTATAGGGACTTCTCCGCGGGTCATTCAATAAATAAGGTGAATGTTTCGGTATAAGGACTTCTACGAGGGTCATTCAATAAATAAGGTGAATGTTTCGGTATAATGACTTCTACGAGGGTCATTCCATGAATAAGGTGAATGTTTCGGTATAAGGACTTCTACGAGGGTCATTCAATAAATAAGGTGAATGTTTCGGTATAAGGACTTCTACGAGGGTCATTCAATAAATAAGGTGAATGTTTCGGTATAAGGACTTCTACGAGGGTCATTCAATAAATAAGGTGAATGTTTCGGTATAAGGACTTCTACGAGGGTCATTCAATAAATAGGGTGAATGTTTCGGTATAAGGACTTCTACGAGAGTCATTCAATAAATAAGGTGAATGTTTCGGTATAAGGAATTCTACGAGGGTGATTCAATAAATAAGGTGAATGTTTCGGTATAAGGACTTCTACGAGGGTCATTCAATAAATAAGGTGAATGTTTCGGTATAAGGACTTCTACGAGGGTGATTCAATAAATAAGGTGAATGTTTCGGTATAAGGACTTCTACGAGGGTCATTCAATAAATCAGGTGAATGTTTCGGTATAGGGACTTCTACGCGGGTCATTCAATAAATAAGGTGAATGTTTCGGTATCGGGACTTCTACGCGGGTCATTCAATAAATAAGGTGAATGTTTCGGTATCGGGACTTCTACGAGGGTCATTCAATAAATAAGGTGAATGTTTCGGTATAGGGACTTCTACGCGGGTCATTCAATAAATAAGGTGAATGTTTCGGTATCGGGACTTCTACGAGGGTCATTCAATAAATCAGGTGAATGTTTCGGTATAGGGACTTCTACGCGGGTCATTCAATAAATAAGGTGAATGTTTCGGTATCGGGACTTCTACGCGGGTCATTCAATAAATAAGGTGAATGTTTCGGTATCGGGACTTCTACGAGGGTCATTCAATAAATAAGGTGAATGTTTCGGTATAGGGACTTCTACGCGGGTCATTCAATAAATAAGGTGAATGTTTCGGTATCGGGACTTCTACGAGGGTCATTCAATAAATCAGGTGAATGTTTCGGTATAGGGACTTCTACGCGGGTCATTCAATAAATAAGGTGAATGTTTCGGTATCGGGACTTCTACGAGGGTCATTCAATAAATAAGGTGAATGTTTCGGTATAAGGATTTCTACGAGGGTGATTCAATAAATAAGGTGAATGTTTCGGTATAAGGACTTCTACGAGGGTCATTCAATAAATCAGGTGAATGTTTCGGTATAGGGACTTCTACGCGGGTCATTCAATAAATAAGGTGAATGTTTCGGTATAGGGATTTCTACGCGGGTCATTCAATAAATAAGGTGAATGTTTCGGTATAAGGACTTCTACGAGGGTCATTCAATAAATAAGGTGAATGTTTCGGTATAGGGACTTCTACGCGGGTCATTCAATAAATAAGGTGAATGTTTCGGTATAGGGACTTCTACGCGGGTCATTCAATAAATAAGGTGAATGTTTCGGTATAAGGACTTCTACGCGGGTCATTCAATAAATAAGGTGAATGTTTCGGTATAGGGACTTCTACGAGGGTCATTCAATAATTAAGTTAAATTTTTTGGTAGAAGGACTTCTACGAGGGTCATTCAATAAATAAGGTGAATGTTTCGGTATAGGGACTTCTACGCGGGTCATTCAATAAATAAGGTGAATGTTTCGGTATAGGGACTCCTACGCGGGTCATTCATTAAATAAGGTGAATGTTTCGGTATAAGGACTTCTACGAGGGTAATTCCATGAATAAGGTGAATGTTTCGTTATAGGGACTTCTACGCGGGTCATTCAATAAATAAGGTGAATGTTTCGTTATAGGGACTTCTACGCGGGTCATTCAATAAATAAGGTGAATCTTTCGGTATAAGGACTTCTACGAGGGTAATTCCATGAATAAGGTGAATGTTTCGGTATAAGGACTTCTACGAGGGTCATTCAATAAATAAGGTGAATGTTTCGGTATAAGTACTTCTACGAGGGTGATTCAATAAATAAGGTGAATGTTTAGGTATAAGGACTTCTACGAGGGTCATTCAATAAATAAGGTGAATGTTTCGCTATAGGGATTTCTACGCGGGTCATTCAATAAATAAGGTGAATGTTTCGGTATAGGGACTTCTACGAGGGTCATTCAATAAATAATGTGAATGTTTCGGTATAGGGACTTCTACGAGGGTCATTCAATAAATAAGGTGAATGTTTCGGTATAATGACTTCTACGAGGGTCATTCCATGAATAAGGTGAATGTTTCGGTATAAGGACTTCTACGAGGGTCATTCAATAAATAAGGTGAATGTTTCGGTATAAGGACTTCTACGAGGGTCATTCAATAAATAAGGTGAATGTTTCGGTATAAGGACTTCTACGAGGGTCATTCAATAAATAAGGTGAATGTTTCGGTATAAGGACTTCTACGAGGGTCATTCAATAAATAGGGTGAATGTTTCGGTATAAGGACTTCTACGAGAGTCATTCAATAAGTAAGGTGAATGTTTCGGTATAGGGACTTCTACGCGGGTCATTCAATAAATAAGGTGAATGTTTCGGTATAGGGATTTCTACGCGGGTCATTCGATAAATAAGGTGAATGTTTCGGTATAGGGACTTCTACGAGGGTCATTCAATAAATAAGGTGAATGTTTCGGTATAGGGACTTCTACGCGGGTCATTCAATAAATAAGGTGAATGTTTCGTTATAGGGACTTCTACGCGGGTCATTCAATAAATAAGGTGAATCTTTCGGTATAGGGACTTCTACGTGGGTCATTCAATAAATAAGGTGAATGTTTCGGTATAGGAATTTCTACGCGGGTCATTCAATAAATAAGGTGAATGTTTCGGTATAGGGACTTCTACGAGGGTCATTCAATAATTAAGGTGAATGTTTCGGTATAGGGACTTCTACGCGGGTCATTCAATAAATAAGGTGAATGTTTCGGTATAAGGACTTCTACGAGGGTCATTCAATAAATAAGTTGAATGTTTCGGAATAGGGACTTCTACGAGGGTCATTCAATAAATAAGTTAAATTTTTTGGTTTGAGGACTTCTACAGGGTCATTCAATAAATAAGGTGAATGTTTCGGTATAAGGATTTCTACGAGGGTCATTCAATAAATAAGGTGAATGTTTCTGTATAAGGACTTCTACGAGGATCATTCAATAAATAAGGTGAATGTTTCGGTATAAGGACTTCTACGAGGTCATTCAATAAATAAGGTGAATGTTTCGGCGGTATAAGGACTTCTACGAGGAATTGATTCAATAAATAAGGTGAATGTTTCGGTATAAGGACTTCTACGCGGGTCATTCAATAAATAAGGTGAATGTTTCGGTATAGGGGCTTCTACGAGGGTCATTCAATAAATAAGGTGAATGTTTCGGTATAAGGACTTCTACGCGGGTCATTCAATAAATAAGGTGAATGTTTCATTATAAGGACTTCTACGAGGGTCATTCAATAAATAATTGAATGTTTCAGTTTAAGGACTTCTACGCAGGTCATTCAATAAATAAGGTAGATCTTTCGGTATAAGGACTTCTACGAGGGTCATTCAATAAATAAGGTGAATGTTTCGGTATAGGGACTTCTACATGACTCATTCAATAAATAAGGTGAATGTTTCAGTATAGGGACTTCTACGATGGTCATTCAATAAATAAGCTGAATGTTTCGGTATAGGGACTTCTACGCGGCTCATTCAATAAATAAGGTGAATGTTTCGGTATAGGGACATCTACGCGGGTCATTCAATAAATAAGGTGAATGTTTCGGTATGAGGACTTCTACGCGGGTCATTCAATAAATAGGTGAATGTTTCCGGTTTAAGGACTTCTACGAGGGGTCATTCAATAAATAAGGTGAATGTTTCTGTATAGGGACTTCTACGAGGGTCATTCAATAAATAAGTTCAATTTTTGGTATAAGGACTTCTACGAGGGTCATTCAATAAATAAGGTGAATATTTCGGTATAAGGACTTCCACGAGGTCATTCAATAAATAAGGTGAATGTTTCGGTATAAGAATTCTACGAGAGTCATTCAATAAATAAGGTGAATGTTTCAGTATAAGGACTTCTACGAGAGATTGTTCCAATAAATAAGGTGAATGTTTCAGTATAGGGACTTCTACGCGGGTCATTCAATAAATAAGGTGAATGTTTCGGTATAGGGACTTCTACGAGGGTCATTCAATAAATAAGTTGAATGTTTCGGTATAGAGACTTCTACGAGGTCATTCAATAAATAAGTTAAATTTTTGGTACTTGGACTTCTACGAGGGTCATTCAATAAATAAGGTGAATGTTTCGGTATAAGGACTTCTACGAGAATCATTCAATAAATAAGGTGAATATTTCAGTATAAGGACTTCTGAGAGTCATTCAATAAATAAGGTGAATGTTTCAGTATAAGGACTTCTACGGGGGTCATTCAATAAATAAGGTGAATGTTTTGATATAAGTACTTCTACAGGGTGATTCAATAAATAAGGTGAATGTTTGGGTATAAGGACTTCTACGAGGGTCATTCAATAAATAAGGTGAATGTTTCGCTATAGGGATTTCTACGCAGGTCATTCAATAAATAAGGTGAATGTTTCGGTATAGGGACTTCTACGGGGGTCATTCAATAAATAAGGTGAATGTTTCGGTATAGGGACTTCTACGAGGGTCATTCAATAAATAAGGTGAATGTTTCGGTATAATGACTTCTACGAGGGTGTTCCATGAATAAGGTGAATGTTTCGGTATAAGGACTTCTACGAGGTCATTCAATAAATAAGGTGAATGTTTCGGTATAAGGACTTCTACGAAAGTCATTCAATAAATAAGGTACGAATGTTTCGGTATGAGACTTCTACGAGGGTCATTCAATAAATAAAGGGTGAATGTTTCGGTATAAGGACTTCTACGAGGGTCATTCAATAAATAGGGTGAATGTTCCGGTATAAGGACTGCTACGAGAATCATTCAATAAATAAAATGAATGTTTCATTGCCAAAAATTCTACGAGGTCATTCAATAAATAAGGTGAATGTTTCAGTATAAGGACTTCTACGAAGGTGATTCAATAAATAAGGTGAATGTTTCGGTATGGACTTCTACGAAGGTGATTCAATAAATAAGGTGAATGTTTCGGTATAGGGACTTCTACGCGGGTCATTCAATAAATAAGGTGAATGTTTCGGTATAGGGACTTCTACGCGGGTCATTCAATAAATAAGGTGAATGTTTCAGTATAAGGACTTCTACGAGAGTCATTCAATAAATAAGGTGAATGTTTCGGTATAAGGTTTTCTACGAGGTCATTCAATAAATAAGGTGAATGTTTCGGTATAAGGACTTCTACGAAGGTGATTCAATAAATAAGGTGAATGTTTCAGTATAAGGACTTCTACGAAGGTGATTCAATAAATAAGGTGAATGTTTCGGTATAGGGACTTCTACGCGGGTCATTCAATAAATAGGTGAATGTTTCGGTATAGGGACTTCTACGCGGGTCATTCAATAAATAAGATGAATGTTTCGGTATAGGGATTTCTACGCGGGTCATTCAATAAATAAGGTGAATTTTTCGGTATAAGGACATCTACGAGGGTCATTCAATAAATAAGGTGAATGTTTCGGTATAGGGACTTCTACGAGGGTCATTCAATAAATAAGGTGAATATTTCGGTATAATGACTTCTACGATGGTCATTCAATAAACAAGGCTAATTTTTCGGTATAATGACTTCTACGAGGGTCATTCAATAAATAAGGTGAATTTTTCGGTATAATGACTTTTAATACAGATAGAAGCTTACTTTGTATTTACTTTTTTTCTTTTCAAGATAGTTAATTATTTTTGCAGATTGAAAAAAAAAATTTGAGAGTTTGGGAGATTAACAAAGATGGCCGACCAATAAGCATGCTCCATGATTGAACAGAAGTGAATTATCAAGGTTTTGGTTGCTGAAGGATGCAAACCAGTTGAAATTCATAGGGGAATGTCAACTGTGTAAAGTGCCGAATGTTTCAGCCAAAAAAATGTCTACAAGTGGGCAAAATTGAGGATGAAGACAGGCGTGGGAGACCTTCAGAAGTGTGGTCGCCTGAGGTGATCGAATCAGTCAATGACCTCATTCAGTCTTGCAGAAGGATGACAGTGGATGACAGTGTAAGGACTTTGAGCCTATCGGTTGGGATAGCACAGAAAATTGTTCTTGATGACCTTGCATACTCGGAGGTTAGCTTCAAGGCTTCACACAGCAGCCGAAACGGTGCAGACCACCAACGAATTGGGCTGGAAACTGCTCCTTCATCCTCCTTACAGCACAGATTTGCCCCTTCACACTTTCAACTGTTTGATCCCTTGAAAGCGTATACGAGAGGCACAAATTTTGAAAGTGTCAATGAAGTCAAAAGTGCTGTGAACGATTGGCTGAGACATCAGTCCAAATATTTTTACTCTGAGGGAATGCGGAAGCTTGTGTACAGATCGGAAAAGTGTGTGACAATGCTGGGAGACTACGTTGAAAAATTAAAAAAGTAAGCTTCTATCTGTTTTAGAAGTTCTTATACCGAAAAAATGACCTTATTTATTGAATGACCCTCGTATGTTTTTGTTTTGATGTAGGTCTTGTAAAGATCCGGTATAGCAGGTGGAGTCAGATACATATTGGAACGGCACAATGAACCAACAATTTCTACAGCATCTTTAAAATAGACCGGATGCATGCGTTCCACTTGAGGTCTAGGGGAGAGCTTCATTCCCAAAAGACGTTCAAGGCCAGAAGTTTAGCATGCTTATGACAAGCATAAAGGGTTCTCTGCGGTTTAAATTAAAGCAGTTTGGCAGCAATACTCTATTTCCGGTCTAATCTGGCCCTTGTAAAAAGAGAGAGAAGAGAGAGAGAGAGAGAGAGAGCATAGTAGGAGGAGTCAGATAATTACTTTTGCCGTACAACGAACTGACAATATTTCTGGTACCTTTAGCAACGGATCGTATATATGAACTCCAGTTAAAGTATGGGGAGAGATTGATTCCCAATAAACGTCTCAAGGCAAAGAACCTTCTTGAAAGAAGATCCATCATAATAAGTCAAAGTTCAGGTTCTGTTCGCTGGTGATAGAACTAGTTTTGTTTGGCAGAATTTTACAAACCAATTCTGCACATATATAACTCTACCATCCGTCCGTGTATTGAATACTGCTGCCACATCTGGTTGGGTTCTCCTGCTACTCTCCTCGGGGTTCTTGACAAAATCCAGCAGAGAATGTGATCAATACCAACTTGGTAGGTCGGCTGCAGTCGCTCTCTCACTGGCGTAACTTGGCTTCCCTGTGCCTCTTCTACAAATGCTTTCACGGCATCGGCTCCAATGAACTTAGCTCACAGGTGCCCCTATGTATGAATTTACACGAGATTCTAGATGAGGAACTAGGTTTCACCCTTTCTGCTGGTGGAATTCCATCCCATATACTTGCTTTCCCGACAGCTACAATCTCCAGTAATTTAAAGGTAGGTCAATAGACATCTCCTATCTCATTAACTCTCATCCTTTCTCTCACGCTCTTTTCTACATACACTCCACCCCCATTACACCGGTATTCTCATCCGTCTATTACCCTCCTCCTGATATCCTCTATAACCTACCCCTCTTTCTCATCACTTTCCACTATGTAACCCCCTACGCAACAGTGGCAGCAAAAAAAAGTCCTTTCTCTCAGTGAGTCCCCTAGGCTAACTCAGGAAGAAGCCGTGCGAATTGATCTTTGTTCTTACTATAGAAATACGAAGGATTTTTTTTTTAATCATATCACCCCAAGCAAGGCGGTGACGCCACCGATGCGCATTTGGCTACTTAAGAGTAAAATGATTGGAAAAGAGAAAGCGGGAAACCACATCCTAAACAGGGAACAAGGGAGGAGCCTCTTCACCTGTTCAATAGATATGGGTGGAGTGTGAACCGGGCGATAGCTCAGTCTATCTACTCCAATTGAGAAAAAAAAAAGAGAGAGAAAAAAGAAAAATGAAAAGTGAAAGAAGATTAGAAAAAAAAAGAAAGCCGGGAACCACATCCTAAACAGGAAACAAGGGATGAACCTCTTCACCTGTTCAAAAGACGCGTATGGAGTGTGAACCGGACGATAGTTTAGTCTATCTACTCCAATTGAGAAAAGAGAAAAAAAAGTGAAAGAAGATTGGAGAAAAAAAAGAAAGCCGGGAACCACATCCTAAAGAGGAAACAAGGGATGAACCTCTTCACCTCTTCAAAAAACGTGGGTGGAGTGTGAACCGGGTGATAGTTCAGTCTATCTACTCCAATTGAGAAAAATAAAAGAGAGAGAGAGAAAAAAGAAAAATGAAAAGTGAAAGAAGATTGGAAAAACAAGAAAGCCGGAACCACATTCTAAACAGGAAACAAGGGATGAGCCTCTTCACCTGTTCAAAAGACGTGGGTGGAGTGTGAACAGGGCGATAGTTTAATCTATCTACTCCAATAATGGTGTTAATTCACACTTGCTTACGTGGTCTGGTCGGTTCCAGTTGTAAAAATCAGTTGAGACGAAGGAATGTAACACGTTATATCATTTAATAAAAAACGTGTCTCTTTTACCGGTCGGCGTCGTGCTAAATACTTTAAAAATTCTTTTATTTTTTCGGCAATGATAAATGGGTTGCAATCAGTTAGTTAAGTGTCGTATACGTGATACACGCTTGGGTGATCATGTCTCTTTCGACTCATGACTAACTAGACAGATTTTCTTTTCGTGGTAGACAAGGTTATCGGCCCCAGTCTGCCCTTCTATTCAACCCATGCGTGGAAAAGATTTGTGGCGTGCCGATGGCCTGCCCACCACATATTTAAATTTGAGATTAGAATTTAGACAAGACTAAAGAAATGAAATAACGACACCCATTGTAACCAGAATAGACATGTATTAACAAATATACAAGGTTAGAGAAAAGTATGCATTTAACTGTGTACAAGTGTATAGAAGGAGAAAGTGTTTTCTCCCATAGACTGTAGAGAAAGTAAAATGTTCTTTGGATTGTTGATTGAAATACAGTTTGTTCCGAAAGGAAGAGTCATTGATAGAATGTTCTGTATATTGGAGGTTGTCACATGTTCCCGATTTCTGCTACCTTTTCTGCGGGTGTGTATGTGTGAGTTAGGAAAGATTACGAAATGTCTCCACGACTGCTGGTCGCAGATGGGGGCATAACTGGAACTGGATGTATGAAAGCGCTGCTTAAATAGTCGCCTCTTGGACCAGCATGACAGGGCGGGAAAACTGGATTTACACGTGCAAAGAACATGATCGGCTAAGATTAACCGATCACTGTTTGACAACGTGATGTCATATGTAAGTGTAAGTGTGAATGATAATGAAACACTATAGATTTATATCTTTCCCAAGGGTAGTTGCGCGTTAGTGAATATTAGGAACGTGACATGATATCGGTTGGTCAGTATATTTCGCGGCATATCAACGTTTACCTGTTGTTTAATGCCGAAATTTAAATATTTTGCACTGAGTTGTATGCCTTCAACTACAGACAGAATGTGTTTTTCGTCAATCCACTATAAAATCCATTACTAGTTATTGTACCTTAAAAAGTGTTGTTGGTTGTTTTGATATAAAAAGATATTGTTGGTAACTTTATATAAAATGTACTGCTTTTATTTATACTATAAAATGTATTTTTTCTACTTTTATAGCATTGTTTTGTTAGCTAACTACACGATTTGCCCATTGCTGGGACTGAAACAAGTGCTACCGGTTAGAGTGGAATCGGAAGCAACAGCAATTAAAAGGTGGTTCCACGATCCTCAAAACCTTCAATGTTTCTATCAGAAGATTTCCTGTCGTAAAGATGGATCTGGAACAACAGCAATTAAGATGTGGTTCTACGATCCTCAAAGCCTTCAATCTATCGATTCAGCCGTAAAGATACACATGGGAACAACAATAATTAAGAGGTGATTCTACGCTCCTTAAAACCATCAATCTCTCGATCAGAGGTTTTGTTGCCGTAAAGGTGGACCTGGATACAATAATTAATGGGTGGTCCCACGCTCCCCACAAAAAGTTCAACACCTCGATCAAAATCTTTGTTTCGCAAAATGGACCTGGAAACATCAGCAATGAAGATGTGGTCCCACGCACCTCAAAATCTTCAATCTCTCCATCATCTGCCTTGCTGTCGTATAATTGGACCGGGAACAACAGCAATTGAGATGATTCTACGCTCCTTAAAACCATCAATATCTCCATCGGAGGCTTTGCTCTTGTAAACGTGAACCTGAGAACAAATGCAATTAAGAGTTGGTTCCACTCTTCTTAAAAACATTCAATCTCTCGATGAAAGCACTTGCTGTCGTAAAGGTGAACCTGGAAAAAAAAACAGCAATTAAGTGGTGGTTTCACGGGCCTCAAAACCTTAAATCTCTCGATCAGAGGCGTTGTTGTCGTAAAGGTGGACCTGGAAAAAACAGCAATTAAGAAGTAGTTCCTCGCTCTTTAAAACCTTCAAACTCCCGATCAGAAGCCTTGCTGCTGGTTGTAGTTTTTTGTCATATCAAGGACTACCAATAGATTGTTTTGTGGTGTAAATATTATTAGCTCTAAATAGGAAGTCTGAGGGGTTAGTTCGAGGAGAAATGACATATATTCAACCATTGGTTTTGATAATTCCTCGAAAACGATAAAGTCTTTGAGTTTTTTTCTTATTAATTTAAGAAAACTAAAATGAAATCTCTCAGTGCATAGAAGTAATGAATAATGGTAATTTCCTGGCAGGCTCAGAGAAAATAATTTTTAATTCCAATGACCAGATGTCAAAGTGATTGTCAAAGTTATTTCTTAATGTCAAAGTGATTACTGCTTTTATTTTTTAACTGTTAAAATAAAATAAGCAGGACCCCCATTTGAGAACAAATCAACTATGTTGTCTGTCAACACGGGCTCTTTCTCTCTATCTTTTTCAAATTGTGTTATCTATCTATCTATCTATCTATCTATCTATCTATCTATCTATCTATCTATCTATCTATCTAAACAGACAGACAGACAGACAGACGTCTGGGTCAGCTTGTTATTTTCCAATCTAACTGACCATTATTTGTTAGTTGATGTTTCTCAGTATCTATCTATCTATCTATCTATCTATCTATCTATCTATCTATCTATCTATCTATCTATCTAAACAGACAGTCAGAGAGACAGACTGAAAGACATCTGGGTCAGCTTCTTATCTACCTATCTAACTTATCATTATTTGTTAGTTCATCTTTCTCAGTATCTATCTATCTATCTATCTATCTATCTATCTATCTATCTATCTATCTATCTATCTATCTATTTCTGGACCACACATATCTATCTATCTATCTATCTATCTATCTATCTATCTATCTATCTATCTATCTATCTATTTAGGTCAGGTTCACTCTAAGAAAGTACTGCTACTCACGCGCAGGAGGTTACATGACGGAAGATGACGAAAACCAAATAAAACAAGATAGAGCTTGTGTCGAAGAACGGATGAGAAAAAAGTGGGAATCAAGAGATAAAAAATGGCACTTGACGTTACACTTAAACGTTTTGAGATTGTAGCTAACAGGGAAGTAAGTATACGGCAATGAGTTCCACAAACGGGAAGAGCGAGAAACGAATCTGTTGGAGTAGAAGTAACATTTATATTTTACTGTTTTGACTTAAAAGGGCGAGACCTATTTGCCAACCTCGAGCAAATTCGTGTAGAAGGAGCGACTGCGAGATAAGCTTGTTAGAGTGGAAGCCGTGCAGATATGTGTAGTCGAACTGCCAAATCGCAATCGATGACATTTTAGGTTTTGTCGAGAAGTCCGAGGTGAATAACAAGAGCACCTGACGAGATATGGCAGCAGTATTCAATGCAAGGGCGAGAGGAATACTTTTATATGTGCAAGACGGTTCGTAGAGTTTGGAAAGGACAGGGAGAGTTCAGAGGATACTGGTTATGGTGCATTGTGTTATCTTTCAAATTATTCTACAGTCTATTGAGTAGGAATTACTGTAGATACGTGTGCGGTTATTTGCAGATATTCTAGAGTGTTGTTTCTTAACTTTTTACTCATTATTTCTTTTCTTTTCTTTTTTGTTTTATAGCCATATCGCCCCAAGCAAGGCATTTTACTGCCACTGCTTTGCAGGGGGTTACATAGGAGGAAAGTTATGAGAAAGAGTGACAGGTTATAGGGTGTGTCAAGAAGTGGGTAAGAAGTAAATCTATCTATCTATCTATCTATCTATCTATCTATCTATCTATCTATCTTTTTTTTATAATCATATCGCCCCATGCAAGGCATTTTACTACCACTATTTTACAGGGGGTTACACAGGAGGAAAGTTATGAGAAAGAGTGACAGGTTATAGGGTGTGTCAGGAAGTGGGTAAGAAGTAAATCTATCTATCTATCTATCTATCTATCTATCTATCTATCTATCTATTTTTTTTATAATCATATCGCCCCATGCAAGGCATTTTACTGCCACTGTTTTACAGGGGGTTACATAGGAGGAAAGTTATGAGAAAGAGTGACAGATTATAGGGGGTGTCTGGAAGTGGGTAAGAGAACGATGAGAATAGTGATGAGAGTGGAGTGAACGGAGAAAGGAGCATGAGAGAGAGGATGTAGGTTAGTAACATAAGAGATGACCATTAACTTTACATTTAAATTGTTGGAGATTGTAGCTGTCGGGAAAGCAAGTAAATGAAGGGGAATTCCACAGACGGGAAGTGCGAGAAAAGAAACTGAGGGAGTAGAATTTGCGTTTACACTTTATCGGTTTCACAGTAAAAGGGTGGGGCCTAGTTGCTAATCTTGTGGCTCATGTAAATTTATACATGGGGTAACTAGAGAACTAAGTTCATTGAAGCAGAAGCCGTGAAAGTATTTGCAGAAGATACACAAGGAAGCTATATTGCGTCGGTGAGAAAGCGACTCTATTCTAGCTGCCAAATCGGGATCGATCGACTGCGAAATGATTTGTTGATTATTGTTATTATTAAAAAAAAGTTCGAAGCGCGACAAATATCAACTAGTTTTTAAATGGAATCGTCGCTAAAATCCTCGGTTTTGTCTCACAGAGGTGCGGGATTATCTTATCTTGCTAGCTAACCTACATTCCAATTTCAAGTCAGAGAAAGTAAAAGTAAAAAAGTAAAGTAAAAAAATTCAATTAACTAGGGAGTGTTTGGACAGAGAATGGAAAGTGTGACATGGAGATCCAAAGACGTATTGTCATGGCCTAAGACGCACTTTAGAAGCTAACCGGAGTACTGAAAGACAGGAAAATGTCATTAGAAACAAAGAAAAGAGTGCTCGATTGTTATGTGATATCTGTCCTTCTGTATGAAAGTGAATACTGGACGATCTCATCAAAGATGAAGGAGAGGTCTAAGGCAGCAGAAATGTGGGTTTACAGAAGGATGCTGAGGATACCATGGACAGAGCACGCCTGCAACGATGAGGTGTTGGAAAGGATGCAAACGAAAAGAAAACTGATACGAAATATCAGGATGAGGCAAATGAGGACACGTAATGAGGAAGAAGAGCCTGGAGAATTTAATACTCACAGGTCGGGTAAAGGGAAGGAGAGACCGGTGAAAGCAGCACGAGACATACTTATTAGCAAATGGATGGCGGAGCGGAGTTCAGAAGAGATATCAAGAGAAAAAATATTGAAAGCGACAAGAGACAGAACCAAGTAGAAGTCCATGATCGCCTCCGTCGTGAAGAGACACGGCACATAAAGAAGAAGAAGAAGAAGAAGAAGAAGAAGAAGAAGAAGAAGAAGAAGAAATGCACGTTATGCAAAAAGTAGTTTGCTAGACTATTTTGTTTGACATTAATCTACTGGTCAAATTATATATATATATATATACAGAGAGAGAGAGAGAGAGAGAGAGAGAGAGAGAGAGAGAGAGAGAGAGAGAGAGCGTTATGTATGTCAATTCGTGTGATGTAATGGATATCGCTTCGGAATAAAATTTAGAAATCCGAGTGCTTATTTTAGTCAGTATTCGTTATATGTATTTACGAGGAAATATGCTTGGGAATGGTATGAATCCATCTGTACCCCAGCTATGGGTTAATTAGTGAAACTCGTATCAGTGAAATATTAATATCTACAACATTTTCTTACGATCGAAAAATATTTTCTGAATTAAAATAACTTGCAAAAGATCGCTAGGCCGTAAAAAAACAAATAAATCAACTAGCTTTGTTTTTAATGAAAGTTTCAGAAATTCAGATTTAGAAGCCAAAATTTCGTCTGTTACCAAAGTGAAATGTAACTTTGACTTATTTAACCAAATTAGACAGTTTTGCGGTTGTACGCTCCGACCTTAATCAGGTGCTAGGAATTTCGAACCGAACAATTTATTACAATCAGTTATATTTCGATTGGAAATTCATGAATTATCTCCCTCTAACCCTGCAGGTTAATTGTTCACTACTGCTGTAACCTTGTTACTGAACTCACAACTCTTTGGGTCAAGTCACAGGAAGTAACCAACGGCTATATCCACTTAAAAACAAGAATAACTGACTTTTTTGTGACTTATAAATCTAATGTTCAGAAACATTTTTTTTTAACCAAAGTTCATATTGCAATTTTTCGTCACTAACAATTTTCTCTGGCACTCCGTATTACTTGTTCGCATACTGTAGTTCATTTCTTTGCTTGGTCAGCTGAGGAGATAATTGACGCCTAGCATATGTGCTGCTTCCTTAAGTTTACTTAGAGTCCATTGGCGTTCTGTATCTACTATTTCAACTTCATCCCATAGAGGGCAAAGATACATTTTCTTCCTCCATATATGGTCAGCTAGGCCTGATTTTTCAATCTCCTCTCGTATTACAGCCTTGCGATGTTCTTGCAGCCTCACCTTAAGACTGTCTCTCCTTTATATTTCTTTCCACAGCTACATGGAATGGCGTACACACAGTCCTTGGTCATGTTCTCCTATGTTAAGGGCCTCACTCAGAAGAAGTACCTGCAAAGTATAGAACCAATTCTGAATCTCGTCCTGATGTATATGAACCACAGCTACATGGAATGGCGTACACACAGTCCTTCGCAATGTTCTCCCTTTTTAAGGGTCTCACTCAGAAGAAGTACCTGCAAAATATAGAACCAATTCTGAAGATCGTCCAGATGTATATGACCCACAGCTACATGGAATGGCGTGCACACAGTCCTTGGTCATGTTCTCCTATTTTAAGGGTCTCACTCAGAAGAAGTACCTGCCAAGTATAGAACCAATTCTGAAAATCGTCCTGATGTATATGAACCACAAATACATGGAATGGCGTACATACAGTCCTTGGTCATGTTCTCCTTTTTAAGGGTCTCACTCAGAAGAAGTACCTGCAAACATAGAAACAATTCTGAAGATCGTCCTGATGTATATGAACAACAGATACATGTAATGGCGTACACACAGTCCTTGGTCATGTTCTCCTTTTTTAAGGGTCTCCCTCAGAAGAAGTACCTGCAAAGTATAGAACCAATTCTGAAGATCGTCCTGATGTATATAAACCTCAGCTACATGGAATTGCGTACACACAGTCCTTGGTCATGTTATCCTTTTTTAAGGGTCTCACTCAGAAGAACTACATGCAAACTATAGAACCAATTCTGAAGATCGTCCTGATGCATATGAACCACTGCTACATTGAATGGCGTATACACTGTCTTTGGTCATGTTCTCCTTTTTTAAGCGTCTCACTCAGAAGAAGTACCTTCAAAGTATAGAACCAATTCTGAAGATCGTCCTGATGCATATGAACCACTGCTACATTGAATGGCGTATACACTGTCTTTGGTCATGTTCTCCTTTTTTAAGCGTCTCACTCAGAAGAAGTACCTGCAAAGTATAGAACCAATTCTGAAGATCGTCCTGATGTATATGAACCACAGCTACATGTAATGGCGTACACACAGTCCTTGGTATTGTTGTCCTATGTTAAGGGTCTCACTCAGAAGAAGTACCTGCAAAGTATAGAACCAATTCTGAAGATCGTCCGGATGTATATGAACCACAGCTACATGGAATGTTGTACACACAGTCCTTGGTCATGTTCTCCCTTTTTAAGGGTCTCACTCAGAAGAAGTGCCTGCAATGTATAGAACCAATTCTGAAGATCGTCCTGATGTATATGAACCACAGCTACATGGATTGGCGTATACACAGTCCTTGGTCAAGTTCTCCTCTGTTAAGGGTCTCACTCAGAAGAAGTACCTGCAAAGTATAGAAGCAATTCTGAAGATCGTCCTGATGTATATGAACCAGAGCTACATGGATTGGCGTATACACAGTCCTTGGTCATATTCTCCTATGTTAAGTGTCTCACTCAGAAGAAGTATCTGCAAAGTATAGAACCAATTCTGAAGATCGTCCTGATGTATATGAACAACAGCTACATGGAATTGCGTACACACAGTCCTTGGTCATGTTCTCCTTTTTTAAGCGTCTCACTCAGAAGAAGTACCTGCAAAGTATAGAACCAATTCTGAAGATCGTCCTGATGTATATGAACCATAGCTACATGGAATGGCGTATACACAGTCCTTGATCATGTTCTTCTTTTTTAAGGGTCTCACTCAGAAGAAGTGCCTGCAAAGTATAGAACCAATTCTGAAGATCGTCCTGATGTATATGAACCATAGCTACATGGAATGGCGTATACACAGTCCTTGGTCATGTTCTTCTTTTCTAAGGGTCTCACTCAGAAGAAGTACCTGCAAAGTATAGAACCAATTCTGAGGATCATCCTGATGTATATGAACCACAGCTACATGGAATGACGCACACGCAGTCCTTGGTCATGTTCTCCCTTTTTAAGGGTCGCACTCAGAAGAAGTGCCTGCAATGTATAGAACCAATTCTGAAGAACGTCCTGATGTATATGAACCACAGCTACATGGAATGGCGTACAGACAGTCCTTGGTCTTGTTGTCCTATGTTAAGGGTCTCAGTCAGAAGAAGTATCTGCAAAATATAGAACCAATTCTGAATATCGTCCTGATGTATATGAATCTCAGCTACATGGAATGTCGTACACACAGTCCTTGGTCATGTTCTCCTATGTTAAGGGCCTCACTCGGAAGAAGTACATGCATATTATAGAACCAATTCTGAAGATCGTCCTTATGCATATGAACCACAGCTACATGGAATGGCGTACACACAGTCCTTGGTCATGTTCTCCTATGTTAAGTGTCTCTCAGAAGAAGTATCTGC
This sequence comes from Ascarosepion bandense, assembly GCA_037127315.1. NCBI lineage: Eukaryota > Metazoa > Mollusca > Cephalopoda > Sepiida > Sepiidae > Ascarosepion > Ascarosepion bandense. Next base: position 2,555 of record JBBBDQ010001383.1, on the reverse strand, counting down.
AAAGAATAGAACCAATTCTGAAGATCGTCCTGATGTATATGAACCACAGCTGCATGGAATGGCGTACACACAGTCCTTGGTCATGTTCTTTTTTTTTAAGGGTCTCACTCAGAAGAAGTATCTGCAAAGCATAGAACCAATTCTGAAGATCGTCCTGATGTATATGAACCACAGCTACATGGAATGTCGTACACACAGTCCTTGGTCATGTTCTCCTATGTTAAGTGTCTCACTCAGAAGAAGTATCTGCAAAGAATAGAACCAATTCTGAAGATCGTCCTGATGTGTATGAACCACAGCTAAATGGAATGGCGTACACACAGTCCTTGGTCATATTCTCCTTTTTTAAGGGTCTCACTCAGAAGAAGTATCTGCAAAGCATAGAACCAATTCTGAAGCTCGTCCTGATGTATATGAACCACAGCTACATGGAATGTCGTACACACAGTCCTTGGTCATGTTCTCCTATGTTAAGTGTCTCACTCAGAAGAAGTATCTGCAAAGAATAGAACCAATTCTGAAGATCGTCCTGATGTATATGAACCACAGCTACATGGAATGTCGTACACACAGTCCTTGGTCATGTTCTCCTATGTTAAGTGTCTCACTCAGAAGAATTATCTGCAAAGAATAGAACCAATTCTGAAGACCGTCCTGATGTATGAACCACAGCTAATTGGAATGGCGTGCCAATAGTCCTTAATAGGTTCTCCTTTTAAGGGTCTCACTCAGAAGAAGTATCTGCAAAGCATAGAACCAATTTAAAAGACTTGATGTATATGAACCACAGCTACATGGAATGTCGTACACATATAGTCCTTAGTCATGTTCTCCCATGTTAAGTGTCTCACTCAGAAGAAGTATCGCAAGAATAGAACCAATTCTGAAGATCGTCCTGATGTAGAACCACAGCTACATGGAATGCTGTGGCACAGTCCTTGGTCATGTTCTCCTCATAGCAAGGTCTCACTCAGAAGAAGTATCTGCAAAGAATAGAACCAATCTTGAAGATCGTCCTGATGTATATGAACCACAGCTACATGGAACAATGTACACATAGTCCTGGTCATGTTCTCCTCCATGTTAAGCGTCTCACTCAGAAGAAGTATCTGCAAAGAATAGAACCTACCCTGAAGATTTGTCCCTGGATGCATATGAACCACAGCTACATGGAATGTCAAAAAGGTTACAGTCCTTGGTCATGCACTTCATGTTAAGTGTCCTACTCAGAAGAAGTATCTGCAAAGAATAGAACCACTTGAAGATAGTCCTGATGTGTATGAACCACAGCTAAATGGAATGGCACACAGTCCTTGGTCATGTTCTTTTTTTTAGGGTCTCACCAGAAGAAGTATCTGCAAGCATAGGAACTGCATTCTGAAGATCGTCCTGGATGTGGCAGGAACCAGCTACATGGAATGTCAGCACAGTCCTTGGTCATGTTCTCCATGTTAAGTGTCTCACTCAGAAGAAGTATCTGCAAAAGAATAGAACCAATTCTGAAGATCGTCCTGATGTGTAATGAACACAGCTAAATGGAATGAGTGTACACACAGTCCTTGTTCATATTGTCCTTTAAGGGTCTCACTCAGGAAGAAGTATTCGCAAAGCATAGAACCAATTCTGAAGGAAAGATCGTCCTGATGGAGGAGAACTTACAGCTACATGGAATGTCGTACACACAGTCCTTGGTCATGTTCTCCTATGTTAAGTGTCTCACTCAGAAGAAGTATCTAAAATAGAACCAATTTGAAGATCGTCCGGATGTGTATGAACCACAGCTAAATGGAATGCGTACACATAGTCCTCGGTCATATTCTCCTTTTAAGGGCCCCACCAGAAGAAGTATCTGCAAAGCATAGAACTACCCTGAAGATCGTCCCATTTTATATGAACCACAGCTACATGGAAATGCACACACAGTCCTTGGTCATGTTCTCCTATGTTAAGTGTCTCACTCAGGAAGAAGTATCTGCAAAGAATAGAACCTCAATTCTAAGATCGTCCTGAGGTATATGAACCACAGCTACATGGAATGTCGTACACACTGTCCTTGGTCATGTTCTCCTATGTGTTAAGTGTCTCACTCAGAAGAAGCATCTGCAAAGAATAGAACCAATTCTGAAGATCGTCCTGATGTATATGAACCACAGCTACATGGAATGGCGTACACACAGTCCTTGGTCATGTTCTCCTATGTAAAGTGTCTCACTCAGAAGAAGTATCTGCAAAGAATAGAATCAATTCTGAAGATCGTCCTGATGTATATGAACCACAGCTACATGGAATGTCGTACACACAGTCCTTGGTCATGTTCTTTTTTTTTAAGGGTCTCACTCAGAAGAAGTATCTGCAAAGCATAGAACCAATTCTGAAGATCGTCCTGATGTATATGAACCACAGCTACATGGAATGTCGTACACACAGTCCTTGGTCATGTTCTCCTATGTTAAGTGTCTCACTCAGAAGAAGTATCTGCAAAGAATAGAACCAATTCTGAAGATCGTCCTGATGTATATGAACCACAGCTACATGGAATGTCGTACACACAGACC